>JAMZAV010001681.1:0-144594 GCA_024449915.1 Sweltsa coloradensis | reverse complement strand
TAGCCTACAAGGAATCAAGTCACTTTTAGTGATATGTGAAATTAGGTCTACAATTATGCAATGTATATGGTTACAAATTATACAGTGAAATACATGAAAAGTTAAAAAATGATCAATACATGTGTAATATCAGGTCCCTTGGGCCTATAAAAATGGCATGAAAACCTTGCTTAAAGCTCAGTCCAAAATGTTATATCAGGTCCTTTGGACCTGTAAAAATGGCATGAAAGCCTCGCTTAAAGTTCAGTTCAAAATGTTTTTACCAGGCATGTAATCCTCCGTTCCTCTTTTAAAAGTTCAGTTGATAATGTTCAATAGCCCTTAGGCTTACGTTATTATATTAATAGTTCAATTAAAACGTTATTACGTACCAATATCCGCCCTTAGGCTTACGTGCTTTGTAGAGCTGTAGTTTGTCTGAAGTGGAGTTATAGGCCTAGGCCCCCTAGACCGAATCCCAGGTGTAGAAGTCCAAATCGTGTCCCAACGTCCAGGTGAGAATCACGCCCGCGAGTCCCAAGTCTTGCCTCAATCGTGAAAGTTCCTTAGAAGGTAATTGTATGTGTTAATTAAGTAATTGTCGGCGTCTTGGGTCTTCTCGGATGGCGTACCCTCCCGTTCGTCTCAGCACATCTGTGCTCGTCTATGGCTGGATGGATTCTGTCGTCTGCAATCGAAGCTTCTCGAAGGTTTGGATGACAGTCAGGTTTATTTTTAGACTTTCGGCGAGTTTATGATGGAGGGGTCTTGGCAGAATCTATTAAAAAGCGTGTCTAGTCCCAATACGTCATCAAAATTTGGTCTGTGTATCCTGCATTACGCCATAATTAAGTCGCACTTTGTGATGTTCTATAAATTTATGGATGGTATTGTACTGTTTGTTATGATGCAATGAAGTCTGTGATTGGCTTATTATTCCGGGAGATTCGAAAATGATTCATGTCCAACCATATTGTAAGTTGGTAGCGCTGGTAGTGCAATCTATCGGTGGTTGTTAGAACTAAATTATCGGGTAAGGGTGTTATCAAGTTGTTGGCACTGATCGTGATTGAGGTTTGCTACAGCTAGATCGCAGCTCGAGTACAGTTCTATAATTTTGTCGAAGTTTGTAGTTCTGGGGCGATGCGTTTAGAATGCAGCACTGTTTGGTTTACACTCGCATTGGAATACGCGTGAATAGTTGAATTGGTATTTTGATACGTAATTGTTTGCAGTACTATTTTAACACTAAAAGAATGCACTGTTGTTGTTGGTTAACATTGATTGTTTGACTGAACATTGAAGAGTTTAATAAAATATGTTTTCTTATAAATTTGTTATTGAATAATTATTTAAAGTAGGCCTAAAAATTGGTTATGTTACACACCAATTTTCGCCAATTTCTGGATCAAAACATTAAAAATTCGTGTTAAATCACAGTTACAAGTTATAATTTTTTAAATGGTCATTTAAGGGTAGTATTGTGCTAAGACACAATTTAAAAAAAAGTGACTACAACGGGACTCCACGGTGAAGCGTTTTATTCGCCTACTATAAAACCAAGGTTAAACATAGGCTCAACCCGAACATTGGATTAGCGAACTACAGCAGTAGCATCACCTGCCGGGAACAGTGTGAATTTCTATAGCATGCAAGGATGTTTTTTAGGTTGTTACTTGAACGTTATTAAAAGCCATCCGATTTCATCAAATCTAATTGCAAACACCATAACATTATTTTATCTACTAGGCCTTTAATTGGTCTACCATTTATATCATGGTGTAGGCCCTACATATATTATATTGTTACTTCCGCATTTTCTTGGCATTTGTCGTCTGCCATCTTAAGTAGGAGTTGTTGCGGCGTAGTACACACTTTAGGCTCCTATCAACACTGCCTCCTAAGATTTCGACTACTCCGCGCTTTGGCTGCATACTTCTGACGTCACATCCGCTTGTTCAGTACACTATTCAGTATACTACGGAGACCTATCCTATTCATGTTATTTGATTTGTCTATCAACATAATCTGGGAAAAAGATCTGACTACTGACGAACGATTCAAGATAACGCGTTATACCTTACATGAGGTTCTTCATGAGGTTATTGAGATTAGATTTATGCTTGCATGCTTTTAAAACAGTTTGTGGCCTATGCCACACATTATGCCGATCGGGCTGCAGTATATCTCTGCCGAATCAACAATAAATAAGCTGTGGCCGCGTTTTATGCCAGCAGAACTGTTTCATCGACCTTGACGAAAATGTAGATGTAAAGTGTCGTTTAGCCGAATTGGCTTACTTTTCTCCGCGCGCTCTTTACATGCTAACCATGCGTCATTAACGTTTTTGTTTAAAACATAAAGGACTTTTATCCGGACTGGAGTTTTATTTAATATCATTATCTAAAAATAACAACAAAAAACCTACAAAATCTTCAACGTTTCTATTTAAAATATAATGGACTTCAACCAGAAAGGGGGAAAAAAATTGTTGGAGATTTGAACCAAAGAACCTTTGCATAGAAATCACATCTGTTACCATCCTGCTACACTGCACGGCAAACATGGCATCGACGATGGCCGCTGCCGAAACAATGGGAGTAGGGGAAGCGAGCCGTGAACGCGCGGAGGTGGGGGGAAGGTTAGCCAAACGATCCACTCGTGCAGATGGGTTTGTGCTGCGATCTGCCGTGATTTTATGAACTTAATGAACGAAACTCGAACGCTGTTGAAACTGCGAATCTGAAGAAGGCGGAATCAAGATGTCAGTGTTTGTTTAAGTGTCGTTGCCTTGTTATCGATGTTTATAATAAATGATAGTGTTATTTAGATGCGTTAGAATAATATGATGAATTCAATTTTGGAGGATTTAAATTTGGACCATGATTATGACGGTAATAATCTAAGAGGTCTGGCCTTGCGGTGGAAATCTGTCAACAGGTTGTTCTAGATTTAAAGAAAAATAATCCTCCCCTTTTTTTTCTTCATCCGCCTCTAACTAAACGGTAGAACAAACCAACATTTCGATTTGAGAATGTGTAAATGAGGACGGAGAGAACGATGGGGCTGGGGATCTTGTCGATGAGCCTGACAGACCTAGGTTTATACTGTCCGGAGTTTTAGTTTTTACCCAAAACATATAATAATGATATTACTCTTATAAAAATAATCATTACTTTTCATTTTGAAATTTAATAATAATGAATAGAAATGCTTTCATATGACATAAATGGTTTTATTTTCCAACCAACGGCAAAAAAACGACAAGCATGTGAATATCCACGAAAACACCCATAGGTTCTAGGCATAAAGAACCCTAAGGCAGCCAGGCTCCAAAATATTTTTGTAAAATATTATTTGTAAAACATACAATGCGTTAAATATGACCAAAACTAAACTTCATATGAATCCGCATAATATCAGAATCAAAAATAATGTTATGAGATTGTCATCAGAGCAAAGATAAAATACTATTCAGAGTTATCTTTATTATTTTGTCTCTATTCGTTTGACAATAAGACCTTTTGTGTGAGCAATGTTTTGTGTTCTTGTCCCGGAAAGTGGGAAGCGAATCTCGGTGTACAATAATATTTTCCAGTGCATTTCTATTTCCCCGAGGAATGCTCCTCACCAAACTGAGCAGCACCAAGCAGCCTTGTGCACGTGCAGCATAAAGTAGGGACGCAGTGCTTCAGTTCGGTTCCTTTCAGTTCAGCATTTAGTCGGCGTCACCGGCAAATTGAAATGCACTGACTCATACGAGACACCGCGCATTTGCTCCGCTCCGCCCAGTACATTGTAACTTCCCATCTTCCGCTCGGTTCCGTTCATCCTCGATTGCTCGAGCGAGCAAATGTGACGGACAGCCCAATACAATTGAAAAGAGTTCGCTCCTAAAAATTGTTTTGCTATGGGGTCGAGAAACAGAATGGAACTGGTGAACCGAGTTTAGCACCTGGTCGCATGGCTCTGAGCGGAGCGTCTAGCGCGCGCACTTGGGACGGTAACCGGGCAGTGTTTCCTCCCCACCACGGCCACAGCCACATCAATGGCCACGGAACTGAACTGATCTGCTGTAAAGGCTTTCACTGTTTATTCCTCCCTGAAACGGCCGGGCGGTGTGCGGCAGCTGCCACCTGTTGTTCAGCTAGAGGTGATCCAACCCTGGAGCCGAGTACCTCTACTACTGCCAACCCGTTGTGGCCTACCTGTACGGCCGGGCGGGGTGAGCGGCAGCTGCCCCCCTGTTGTCCAGCTAGAGGTGTTTCCAACCCTGGAGCCGAGTAACTCTACTACAGCCAACCCGGTGTGGCCTACCTGTACGGCGGGGCGGTGTGCGGCAGCTGCCACCTGTTTGTCCAGCTAGAGGTGTTTCCAACCCTGGAGCCGATTTACTTCTACTACAGTCAACCCGGTGTAGCCTACCTGTACGGCCGGGCGGTTTTGCGGCAGCTGCCACCTGTTGTCCAGCTAGAGGTTGATCCAACCCTGGAGCCGAGTACCTCAACTACTGCCAACCCGGAGAGCTGGAAAAAAAGAGGGAGTTTGATTAGTGCAAAGTTTTTGATCCCCATTTCCAATCAAACAGTCGGGAAAATCCACGACTGATCATTATCTTTAAATCAGGCCCCTTATGAAAATGTATCATTGGACGCGAGTAATTTTCTTAAAATTGTCTTTGACTTGTCATTGTTTAAATTTTTAGAGCTGAAAGTTTGTCAATGATTTTTTTAAATAATTATTTTTACATAAAAGGATGTATTACTGTCTGTGCAATGTTTATTTTAAGTCGTTTATATTTATCAAAGAGCTGGTCAGTGCTTCTAAATGATTGATGGCGCGAAGTGAAGATTTCATTCAACTACACTGGAGAAAAAATCCGGAGTGTTTTTTTTTTTTCTATTTGTATTTTTTTGTCTATTTTTTTACACGATTCCGGTAAAACCGATAAAAACAATAGCGATTAAATTTTCTGGAGGCCTTCGGAATCTCTAAACTTAGAACAGAAGCGTTTTTTTAACGCAATTGAAAAGATTTTTTGTGAAATCCCCAATTTTACGACATTTTTCGATTTTTAAAAATTCTTAAAAAAGTTCTTCGACAAAAACCCTACATGCTTTATTCAAATTTTAATGGTTTTTGCACAGAACCTTAAAAAAATGAAAATTTTTATATTCGTGATAAATTTAAGTGCAATTTAAAAATAATTTCTTATGAATATTGCCCTTTTTTCGTTTTAAAAAAATTTTTCGACTTAAAACACCTTCATTTTTTATTTAATTGTAAAGATTTTTACACTGAACCTTAATTTTCTGAATTTTATATTTGTGATAATTTTGAGCGCAATCTAAAAATTTTTTTTTTTTGAAATTGGCATTTTTACGTTTTTTTTTCTTTTTTTTTAATTCTTCGATTCAAAACACCTACATGATTTATCCAATTATAATGTAATGAATGTGCGCCCCTGATCCTCATGTCGTCGTCCCTATAAATTAAAACCCAGCGTTTCTCGCAGGCCATAGCAAATAGCAATGGAAAACGAAATCAATTTAAATACCATCTGCATAACAGATGGCAGATCATTGCACCAATTACACTCATCCAACAACGCGCCTGAATAAGCGTTTTGTAAAACTTACAAATAATATAAAAACATACGTGTTTTTAATGGTGGCGCGTGTATTTATGTTTTGTAAATGTGGGGCGATGCTGCTACCTAGCGGTGATCTACGTCACCATTCAACTAGTAAGTTCACAAAAGAGACCACAGATCGAAGACCTGGCACTGTCAATATTATGAATTTTGAATTTATGAATAAACTAATTAATCTTGATTGGTGAACTTGACACAAGGGTTAGGCCTTAGTTAGGCCTACATCAAATTGGGGTTACCTGGTGAAAAACGAATTAATAGGCTGGGCCTAGCCCCTTGGACCTAGCATGATTTGGTTCTAGCTTCTAGTCCACCTCGCATAATTTTCATACACCTTATAGCATGCTTGCGAGTGCATTCAAAGACGCATATTTGTTTTAGTATGTTTATTGAACTTTTAGTTTTAGCCGATTCAACTCCTGTTTTGTCTGAATAGCATCTTTTTTTGCGACGAAATTTTACTTCAATGGATTTTATGGGTTATGAGACGGCACGGAAATTAAATACGGGACACGGAGCTTTTAACAGAGAGTGGCCATACAGTGTAATCATGGGGTTGCAAAATAATGTTTTGTTTCCTCTGCTGTCGTAAAGCTTACAGACTTGAAAACAATGTGCTAAAACAGAGCAACTAATTTTATGTCTTTTTATGCCCAATTAGTTATTTTTACTGCAGTTTGACTGAACTAGTTCTTTTTTGCAACACATGCATGCATGAGTGGCACTGAATGGCCCCATGCTATTTACAAGCACAAGGTGTCGTGTTGGTGGCGTTTAGTGTTCAAACCCCCCAGACTGTTGTACTTTAGTGTAACCTTTGTCTAGTGCAAGAATGGCTTCCTTCCAAGCAGGTATTTTCATGTCATTTTACACATAAACGTTTGATTTTGGGGAGATCAAAGTGTTATATTCGTCAATATTAGTGCAGCAAGTGATTTCTTTGATGGTCCCGGGCTCAGGTGAGTGCTTTTGATTTTCGTCAATCAAACTTTTATTAGTCGAAATCGACATGAAAATATTTTCTTCAATATTCGCCTTTCCCTACCACTTTCCACGCAAAATAGTTTTTCATAAAAATGGAAAGGCGAATACTCTGAACGCGGTTAAAGTTGATTTCCATGTATCAGGAATTCATGTCTTTTAGGAGGTATTTATACGTCACTATATTTTTATACTAGGAAGCTTCGCAAACGCTTTTTTTAGTCGCGTTGATGGATGAGCTTTTTAATTATAAAATGTTAGTATTAATTAAAATAATAAAAACATATTAACACGGCCCATACAAAGCAATCATTAGGTCTGTTGGATCTTTGATTGTTGTAACAAGGCTGTGAGTAGCAGCATAGCAACCAAAACAAACAGTTGTTCTAAAAGATAATGAAAGTGTTTTAATATGTAAAGTATATTTATTTTGTAATTGGTCTGAAGATTTTTCATACTTAAAGAATGTATAAATCAGGGCCGTGATTTTAAGCCATAAGGATACAATATTGGTACGAAAAATTTAAAAATATACTACTAATTAGAGAACTGTCACAGGCCCTGTGCTAATTTGTTTCTTGATAAAGGCACAACCCAAGCAGTATACTCGCTATTTCTACAGAAGCAAGTACCAGTCATCAGATAAGCAAACTGTTTATACAAATGTAGGTAAATCAGCAAACAATAAACTCGAAACCATGGCTGGCTTAGGTATAGTCAAAGAGCTATCAATGATGTACATTGAAATATCAAAGTTAGGCCAGGAACTAGCCAACACAAGGGTCCTTGTGAGTGAAATGCATCAATTATTATTCTTAAGGTCAGGCCAATGCTTCATGCCACAGATACCAGAAGTGCTGGGGCTAGGATCAGGTTTAAGGGATAAGCCTACTATTAATATGGAACTTCCCCCTGGGCCTGAGCCTAATAGGCCTACACATACGAAATGGGAAAACAAAAACAAATATAAGACGTCATCCCAATTGACAAAGAAAGTAGACCTACCAACTGGCCCACAGGTTTCAGAGAAAAAACATATGTCTAGCCCTGTTGCTATTAAAACCAGCAACAGATTCCTACCACTAGTAGGCCTATGCAATAACGATGAAAATAATTTTCCAACACTCGAAAGTAGCATGGTAAAAAATAGAAGCACCCAAAAAACTGATACAAGATCAGACCCAAACAGGCAAACAGCTCATTACCCTTGGCCTCAAAAGCTTAGACCAAACCCAAACCGTGGGAAGGATATTGCTGTAACCGTCAATAAACAATTAGTGAATAAAGTCCTAAGCGACTCTATGTTTAATGGATGTCTATACATAAATGATGCCAATACCTACCAGCTCACTACTTACCCAGGCAGCCAGCCACATCAACTTATGAACAAACTAGAGGCAAAATATCCCGATTGTACAGTGGATAAAGTCATACTCCACAATGGGACAAACTCCCTTGCATCTATGGAACCATCGGCAATTGCTGACAGCATTTACAACTTAATTGAAGCGGCAAAAAATGGCATACCCAATAGCGAAAATAGCATACACTAGTATCATTTACCGTAGAGACATCCCTGACTCAAAAGTTGACTCCACGAACAGCAAAATACATTTAATTTGCAAAACTCTGAACTCAACTTTCATCAACTCCAACAAGTGGATCTCAAAATCTGAATTATCTAAGGAGGACTCCATCCCAGTAAAGATGGAGTCTACAAACTTCATAATATGTTGGTCGAGATCTGCGACATTATGGATTGGTCTCCTAACCAGGAAAGAGTTAAGCCTATGACATATGACCCAATAAAAATACAAAAATTCGATCCAAATCAGCAGCACACCTTAATGCTTAAAACTCTTATCGAATCGGCTAGGCCAGCCTCGAAGATAAAGGACAAAGACAGCAGAAATTTATATGCAGATACGGAGATGACTGTCATAGGAAAGTTAAAAGTTAATGAGTCGTCAGATGTGAGAGACACCAATGTCATAGTGACCCTCAAAGTCAATAAGTCACCAGCGCTAAATGTGGCTGACTCCTTCACGTCTACCCAACCAACTGTGGAGACGTCTCATCTGGAAGACCATTGTGTCACGTTGTCCCGACATTCTTACGAGTTGCCGGCTATGGATGTGGACCGCGGAACCTTTTCCCCATCAGTCGTCGCCAATGAACACAATCAATGGTCCAACACAATTGAACATTCTTTTACCAACATGAATCAGCTGATCTCAGGACACTCTAAGACAGTCACTTGGATAGCTCAAGACAAGCCTCTCAAGACCCAATTAGGCCTGCAGTGCAATGGCGGAGCTGAGGGTTCAGGTGTGGGACAGGAGATATCAACCAACACTGAACCAGAAGATACAGTCATAGGGAATGCTAACAGTTCTCTGGAAGACTCAAATGAGTATTACATTCGTACATTGGAGAACCCAGCACAGGTGTTATCATCTGAGACGGACCTCACCTCCACTAGTGACCAGGACACTGTACAGTCCAGTATAATTGAAGAGAATCCAGCACAGGTGATATCATCTGAGACGGCCTTTACTTTCGGACAGGATGCTATACCAGCTCCTAGAAGTCAAGCAACTTACTTCCACAAAATGACAACCCGAAGTAGTGGTATAAGGCAGTTCTCCAATTTTAATTATCAACAATTACGGGAATTAATGCTAAGTGAGGGTCTCGCTCAGAAACTTCAACATTCAAATTCCATGGTCCCCCAGAGAGCTAGTTGATATTCTTACTGATCATTATAGGAAGAAACAAAACAGGCATCACATAAATGTTAGATCTCCTCCTCTTAAATAAATAAATAAATAAATAAATTTTATTTAGAGTCTACCCACTCAGTTATATAACTGATTTTCAGTGGGGGACTTTAAATCAAAGCGACCAAGCCAACCCTGCAGGCCCCGACGCAATCGACGAGTGAGCGATAACCAACCAAAGATCGATATTTTTAATAGGAAATATAGCAATCAGTGGTATGGACAGTGCGAACACCCGCGAATCAACGCCAGAATCAACAAGGCCGATTCAGAACAACTCTGAAATTTATTATGTGCTTCGTTGCTAGGACGGCTCCAAAGTCACCGTTTACAAACTCCCAAGACACGAACTGATGGACTTAAGTCCAAATCAGAAGTTAAAAAACTTCTGACTTTAACGGGAATCGAACCCTGGACCTTCTGCATTGGAAGCAGATGCGCTAACCACAAGACCAACGAGCCATTTAAAGACATCTAAAAACACAAGTAAAAAATCCAAATCTAGACCTAGTTGACTAGTTTACAAACCAAGCCATAATGTCTTTATCGATACTGATAAAAACACAGTTAACAAAACACCCCACGTTAAACAAAATCAATCTTCCACTTTCAGTGGAATTCAAACCATTTCCACAAACACACCAAAATTTAAAACCAAACCAATCCCTAGCCTTCACAACAATGTACAAACTGCTAAATCCCCCAGCTCCAGAGCATCTACCTCCGCCCCCCAACCATCCCTTTCTTCTAAGACCAACAAGACATCTCCAAATCCCAAAATATTATTAACTCTAATCCTATGATACTTGCACTTAATGTTAGATCGGTCAACAACAAAATGGAGGCACTCGAACAATTCTTTCAGAGTCAATCTCCCGAAGTTATTTGTATCTCAGAACATTGGGCTCACTCCCACATCTAGTACTAAATTCTGCATGCCAGGATATGCAAACATTACAATTTTTGCTAGATCTAATAATCTACATGGTGGGGTAGCAATCCTCTCTAAACCACACCTAAACATAGAGCCAATACTAGGCCTAGAGTCAATCTGCTCTGAATTGGATTTTGAATGTACTGGTTGCCTTTGGCATCTACCATACTGCCGCATCACCATACTGTCCATATACAGATCTCCATTAGGCAAACTCTCAATATTCTTAGATAAACTAGAAGAGACCCTTATAAACGTCACAAAACGATTCACTAAGGCAAAAATAGCCCTATGCGGTGACTTTAATATTGATCTTCTTTCCAAATCACGAGCCCGCGACCTATTCCTTGATCTTATACACTCATTTAACTTACACGAAACAATTCTAACACCCACCCGTACACTTGGGTCAAGTCAGTCACTTATCGACAACATCATAACCTCTCTAGACCCTTCCCTTTACAAAACAAATACCCTTCACCCACACATCTCAGACCATTGTGCCATAACCATGCAACTCAGTTCGCCCATAAATGCCTCTCCCACTTGGGGTTTCTCTAGAATATTTAGCAAACGCAATACAAATCACTTTATAAATTTACTTAGTAGTGAAGAATGGTCTGACTTGCTGACTATGACCGATACCAACCAGATGTTCAACCAATTCTTAATGATCTTCTTACATTATTTTTAACACAGCATTCCCCTTGGTTAGGCAAAGGCAAAAGCAAAAAAAAAATAGTTCGTGGTTATCAAACAGCCATAAAGCAGAGGGCCAACAACTGCGACAATTACACTACCATTGCAAAACATTACCCCAAAGACCATCAACTTAAATATGAGTATCGTACATTAAAAAAAAGGTCATGCACTTAACATCAGACAAGCTAAACGACAACATCATGATCAGGTTATATCTTCTGCAAATAACATATCGAAAGCTACATGGCAGATTATCAATGCTCAAACTAAGGCCCCTAGTCCTAAAAATCAAAATTACGATCAACATTAGCGGAATTCCAAACTCTGACCCAAAAAGTAATATCAAATCATCTAAATGAGTTCTTTATCAATGCTGGTATAAACAGTCGACCTCAGACACAAATTAATCACCTCATTCCTGGTGTCATCGAGAATAAGCAGGAAATTAATTCAATTTTTCTCCATCCAACCACCCATCATGAAGTAGCCGATATCATCAAAACACTGAATAACAAACATTCAGCAGGCTTAGACAATGTTCCTGGATCTGTTCTTGCAAAATGTGGAAGTATTATATCTCACCCACTAGCATTTATCATCAATTCCTCCTTTTGCACAGGGACCTTCCCCTCCAAGCTCAAAGATGCCAAAGTAATACCCATCTATAAGCACAAAGGTAACAACCGAGATCCTAACAATTATAGGCCAATTTCCTTAACCTCCTCTTTCTCTAAAGTTTTCGAAAAAATCATGTACTCCCGTCTGTCATCCTTCCTTTCAAAACACAATATTCTTGCAAGCAATCAACACGGTTTCCAAAAGGGCAAATCAACCATAACTGCCATCTTCTCATTCCTATCTGCACTATACAAGGCACTCGATCATGGCGACCTGGCTATTGGAATATTCTACGACTTGAGTAAGGCGTTTGATACAATTGACCATGGTATACTTCTCTCAAAACTGGAATCTCTAGGTATCAGAGGTATAGCCAATAGATGGATTGCATCATTTCTATCAGACCGTTTCCAGGTAGTAGAACTTGATAATATCGATGAAAATGATACAATTACTAAATTTCACTACAGACCCCTTAAACCTTGTCTGTGGTGTGCTCGAAGGAACGGTCCTCGGGCCCCCCATTCTTCTTACTTTATGTAAACGACATGCTCAACACATTTGACGTAGGCATACTGACGCAATTTGTAGATGACTCAAGTCACCTCTTAACTGCAACCAGAGATGGGCTTGCAGAACTCATACATAACTCAAATATCCAAGCAAACGCAATGTCGGAATACTGTAAAAATAACCTTCTCTCCCTTCAACCAACCAAAACTGTGTACCTTAACTTCCACTCCACCTCTAGCCCCCCTCAGAGTAGTCCCCTAATTCGCATTGATGGCAAAAACATTATGAGAGCTGACAACGTGAAATTTCTTGGCATTACACTCTCGGAGAACCTTGATTGGTCTGCTCATATCGAAAGAGTATGCTCCAAAATAAATAGTGGGTGTTTTATGCTCAGGAGGATGAAGCCAATTGTTAGCAGCCACATATTGAAATTAATATATCATGCCCACATCCACTCGCACATCTCATACGGGCTTTTATTCTGGTGTATGTCATCTCAAGCTAATCGTGTCTTTTTACTCCAAAAACGAGCTATACGCATCATCACAGGATCCTCATGGCAGAGATCCTGCCGCAAAATCTTCCCCAAATTAAACATTCTTACCCTGGTAAGTACCCTTATACAACTTGCCGCTATTTTTGTACGTACACATTCAGAATACTTTCCTAAAAAACTCATCCATCCATACTTATAACACCCGTGCAATTTCTAACATCCATGTCCCCCATCATAAAACCTCGCAATATTCCAAAGGACCTATATACGCCTGCCTCTCCATATACAATAAACTGCCAAAACACATCAGAGACATCAAAAATCATACTACATTTATTAGCAAATTAAAAGCATTTCTAGTAGAAAGAGCATTTTACTCACAAAATGAATTCCTAACAGATTAACCCTTGTCCTCCCTACAAACTGTCCCTTATAGATCCGTACTATAGGCTAGGCCCTACACATATATTTTAAATTCAATAATAATACCTTTCATATAATCATTATTTCATAGGATAGGCTACCTATTACTCATTTCATTTTTTTCATTTCAATACTCAATTATTCAATTCAAATAACTTCAATTCTCAATACCGGTACTAGTATACCATACTAGTACTAGGCCTATACATATAACTTGATTCTCATTGAAATTCTCATTCTATTTGATTATTTATTTTATATTTAGTAAATTTATAAATTTACCTTGTTCTCCACTACAAACTTTCCCTTATAGATCCGTACTATAGGCCCTACACACGTATATTTTAAATTCAAAACTAATCCCTATTAAACATAAAACAATAATACATAACCATATCATACCATATGCTAGCGTTTTTATTTTATTATTATACATCTTAATGAACATCGTATTGTATTATATCATATCGATAACTCATTTCATTTTTTCATTTCATTATTGAATTAATCAATTCAAACAACTTCTATTCTCAATACTAGTATACTATACTAATAATACATATAACTTTATTAACATAAAATACACATTTTATTTGATTATCCATTTATATTTAGTAAATTTTTAAATTTACCACGTCCACTACAAACTGCCCCTTATAGATTCGTACTACTACACGTATATATTAAATACAATACTAATTCCATTTCAATCAGTATATCATATCATATGCTAGTGTTTTATATTATTATTCATCCTAAATAACATCGTATTGTATCATATCAAAAACCAATTACTCATTTCGTTTTTATTTCAATACTCAATTAATCTATTCAAACAACTTCAATTCTCAATACTAGTATACCATACTAGTAATATACATATAACTTGATTCACATGAAATATGCATTCTATTTTATTATTCATTTTTTACCATGTTTTAGCCTTAGGAACTATTCACTCCCTCTTCACGAAGAGGTGTATACTTGTACCATGTATTAGTCTTAAGTGAATAAAGATCTACTCTACTCTATAAAATCTCCTGTGAAGTTTTCATACAAGGCTGTGAGAAAGGTCTCAAATCTATCTATATTTTCGTGCTATTTGGGCGGATTCTGACCAAACAGGTGGGGCTACAACGTTTCATATTTCACATGGACATTAAGGTAAGGGTGATGTATTGACTTTTGAAAGAAAAAGTTGAAAAAGTTAGCCAGAATCTAAAGAAATAAATGTTTTAATATTTAACACCTCAAAAAACTGAAATTAAAACCTATATTTCTATAGATTTTGGCTAACTTTTTCTACTTTTTCTTTCAAAAGTCAATACATTACCGTTACCTTAACGTGCATGTGAAATATGAACGTTGTAGCCCCACCCGTTAGGTCAGAATCGGTCCAAATGTCACAAAAATATCGCACTAAAAATCGAAAAAAATCGTAAAAGTACGATATTCATGAGAAATATTTTTCGATTGTACCTAAAAACGTGGCAAGTCTAAGTTTAGAGAAAACGAAGGTCGTGTCAAATTTTCATCAAGATCGCATATGCTGTTTGCCCGGTAGAGAGCGAACAAACAGACGGAAAAACAAAAAAAAAACAACGGAGCTAATTTTTTGGGGGGTCGGTGAATTGAAGTCTTCGCTTCGCTCATCCAAAAGCATGTAACTTAAGTGCGATTTCCTAACTAGTTCCTAGACCCGCCAATCTTGGGCAGCACCGCAACTTCATACAAGTTCCTACAAACACCAGCCAGGCAGATACAAGTCAGTATGGTAGTTTGCAGTCGTCACCGACAGGTAGCAGAGCCATGCCCATCTCAGACCATTTCTTAAAACTAGGAAAACGCTAAAGTCCCTGGATGAGCTTTTTTAAAGTTTTTAGTTTGCGTGGGATATCTTTACTTTTGCAAGTGCTGTGTTTTTCTGCCGACGCATTGTAGGTGATTGTTGTCAAGTTTCTATTGTTTCTTGTTAATTTGTTATTATTTAACGTAAAAATCTTACATTAAAAGCTATATTTCTTTGGATTCTGGCTAACTTTTTCAACATTTTCTTTCAAAAGGTACTACATCACCATAACCTTAATGTCCATGTATAATATGAACGTTGTAGCCCCACCCGTTTGGTCATAATTGGCCCAAATGGCACGAAAATATCGCACAAAAAGTCAAAAAAACGTATATTAAAAGCTTTATTTCTCTCGATTCTGGCTAACTTTTTCAACTTTTTCTTTCAAAAAGCAATACATCACCATTACCTTAATGTACATGTGAAATATGAACGTTGTAGCCCCACCCGTTTGGTCAGAATTGGCCCAAATGGCACGAAAATATCGCACTAAAAATCGAAAAAAATCGTAAAAGTACGATATTCATGAGAAATATTTCTTCGATTGTACCCAAAAACGTGGCAAGTCTAAGTTCAGAGAAAACGAAGGTCCTGTCAAATTTTCATCAAGATCGCATATGCCGTTTGCCCGGTAGAGAGCGAACAAACAGACAGAAAAACTAACAAAAAACAAAACACCCGAGCTATTTTTCTTGGGGTAACGTAAGTGAAAAACAAACAAAAAAACAGAAAGTCAAATTGTAGTCTTCACTTCGCTCGCTACGCTCGCTACGCTCATCCAATTATCGGTTCACGGTCATGTAGATGTGAAACATTTTTTACTGCCTTTTTAAACGAGGGAGCGGAGCGACTGAGTGTCTCCATTCAACTCAAACGGCTCTCATTCTGTGATTCTGTCTGTCTGTACGTCGAAAATCAGCCGAACCGCTGAACAGATTGCGCTGAAATTTTAAACAGACATCCGGTACACGTTTACTGAGAACTGTTAACAAAATCAGCTTGATCCATTGTAATTTAATCCTACAATAAATAAAAATGTGATTTTTAATAATATCAATGGCATTTGTTTCGTAGCAGTTAGCGGGACGAGATTGACGTGGCCTGCATGGCCTAGTGGTAACCATTTAGCCTACCGCACGGATGGATGGGGTTCGATACCCACCAGTTCTAACTTTTTTATATTTTAACACCCACATATTATTTTTGAGGGGTGTTAAATGGGGAAAAAAATTAGGTGATTTTGTTTTACCTTCGAAATTTGTTAATGTTTCACGCTAATACGTTTTGAATACGATTCGAATTTTGAACGTTCAATTTAAATAATTATTGTGGCAAGCAGAGTGAGATCGTGTAAGGTGACCAGACGGTCCGGTTTTGGAAGTCAAAACACTTGGCTAACTCGTTTAACAACGACTTTGGCGTTTCCCTAGTACTGGTAAATGAGCACAACAGATGATTTTTTTTTAACGACAGCATCTTTCACGTTATCCGTTATCGTTATGCCCGGTAGAGAGCGAACAAACAACGAAAAAAAAAAAACCGAGCTAAATTTTTTTGGGGGTCGGTGAAATTGAAGTCTCGCTCGCCCCCATCCAATTATTTATCCACAGAATAAAAACGTTATTTTTTACACGTATTTATTTACTTTCCTCATTGAATTTGAATAGGTCACAGAAGTGGAGAGACACCAGTGGAAAACTTGCATGTCGTTATGATGGGGGAGTCTCATGCAGCCGGCCCGGGTTCGATCCCGTCGGACAATTTTTTTTGCACTTTTTAACATACATATTATTATCGGAGGTGCCCAAACATATATAATGAGTCGAGTCATTTTGTTGTGCATGATTTTTTCCTAAATATTTTTGTACACAAATGCACCAGTAATAATAATTTTCCAAAAATTTCCCCTCGATTATTTTCCCAATAGTTTCTCCTAAATAATTATTTCCAAATGATATTTGCTCAATAATTATTCCAATTTTATCATTGGGCAGAAAATCAATGATTTTTTAAAAAAAGATTGAATGATTATTTTCCGTGAGAGGCAACCCATCATGCAGTTTTGTTATGGCCATCAGAGGTCGGGATTTACATTCCAACTCAACCGACCAAGCGTTCTGATGAGAATAAGAGACATATAGGATAAGATAGGATCTCTTTAGCATGTAGCTCCATTATCAACATAAAAACCACAGCATTAAATGTTTACATCAGCAAAGAATTTTGTGAGTTTGTAAAGCGAGTTTTTGCTAGTGTTGTGAATTTTACTTTTTATCTAGATAAAGATACAGATAATTGTCCAAAACTTTATCTAGGCAAGATAAAACATGAAGTGAAGAAAATTATCTAGATAAAATACAATAGTTACAAATAATAATCTAGATAATTTTGTTTAGATAAAATATAATGATTGAGATTGATGTATTTTTTAAATATTTTTTTTCCCAAAAAACAACAGTTTTCTTGTCCAATGGTACTATTTGTCAGACTTGACAAGTTGACATTACCCGGGTACGCACATAACAACTAGTAGAAGTATTTTTCATTTAAAAAAGTGACTAAGTATAATATGTTTGTCACATTATTGTTTATTATTTTACCTAAAAGATTAACATAACATGAACATAAGATAAACTTTGTTTATAGTTAATGGAAAAATAAAACATCAAACCAACCTTATTTAGATAAGATAATGAAAAACGCTTTCTTCTAGATAAGTCACAACACTGGTTTTTGAGTCTGCATTATTGCAAGTCCCGTCTCGGGTCCCTAACTAGAGATTAATTTGTTAAGACTGAGGTCCAAAAATTCAATGTCTAGTTAAAATTATCTGCCAGTTAGCCCTTTCTCAGTAAATATTTACAAGGCTTCTGTTTGGTGGTTGCCATAGTAAAAAACAAGTATGTGTCAGTTAAATTTACTTGCCACTTTAACTGGACTTTGAAATACCGGCCTAAGGGAGGGGGGACACATTAGCCTGTTAGCAAAAAGCTATTCGCTCGGCCAAAAAGCATCCGACGTACAGAAATTTGCCAATTTGTCAATGAAGCATACGTTTTACGGCCCTGTGGTCATAAATTTTTTCAAAAATTTATCTTAATCAGTCAGAAAAAATCAAGAATATAGTCAATTTAGGAGTTTTTAACAAAATCAAAATTCGTGAAAATTAATTAATTTTTAATAAATTATTAAAAAAAAAAAATTGGAAATCTGTTGCTGTAGAGCCCTATACTTTTAAATTTTTGACATATGTTCAAAATTTCAAACACCTGTTGTATCAGTCGGCTGAGCGAACAGCAATTTGCCTAAATCGCATTGTAGGCGGTCACTTGAATTCTCTCAATTTCGTGAAGCTTGCACACTTCCTTAACTATTTTTTACACTAATTTATTCAATAAAAGTATGACGCCAGTAATTTCGCAAGGAATTTATTCACAATAGCTCGCCTAGTGAGTACCGTGAGAAGCATCATGTTTTAAAAATGCCAACGTGCTGTATTTTGTTGCTGGAAAAAATATTTCACACTCATTTAGATCAATCATTCTACACGATTGTTACATATTTTATTACATTGTTATGTAGGATATAGATAAGGATAATAAGAAGTGTGTACTCACGTAATAAGCTTCAATCATAAGTTTATTATCACTTTATATTCAAGTTAGACATTTTATATTCCCTAGGCTCTAGTCAAGTGGTGCCAACTGTCACGCCACAACTCTGAGAAACATATTAACTTACTTCGCAGGTTGACCAACATTTTAGAGAGTGCACATATGTGACATGCCCCTTTTTTTTTTTTTTTTTTTTTTAAAGGTTAATATTTGTCATATTATTTTAACTAGTAATGAAATTATCTAGATTCAAATCTGTTATTATTACTGTTATTATGTTGAAAAAGCCAACTGCTACAATAAGGTCACATATGGTGCACTCTCTAAAGTGTTGGTCAACTGCGGGCTGCTAGCTGGAGGATTCTTCTGTAAAGTTACTTCAGAACGGTTCAGTACAGGAATTGGTATGTGATTTTTTTTTTTGGTGAGGTAAGTCTGAAGGGTTCAATTTCTGGAGTTTCCATTCTTACAGGATTTGGTTGAAAAAGTAAAGGAGTATGAGGATGTGGGCATACCGGTACTTCTGGAGTGGTTCTTGGACGGAGATGAATTCGGTTCCGACGTAGTGTGCTCCTTCTGTGTCTTTACTCGATACGAATTTGGTGTTTTTTCCCTTTCGATTACTTGACCTGGTACCCAAATTTCCCTTGTTGCTTTTGAATATTATATCTTGACCGGTTCTTAAAAGGGTTTTAAGTTGTTTGGATTTTGCATCAGAGTTCTTCTTTGTTGTTCTGGTTTTCTTTTAGGATTGAAGGGTTTGTTAGTTTTGAATTTGGATCAATTTTTTTGGGAGTAGCTGTTACAGTTGTTCTGAGACGTGACCATTAGTAATTCTGATGGTGTGGAAGATTTGCTTTCGGGGTGTTGTTGTATTCCAATATTGCCAGGTGTAGATCTCATTGATTTGTACGCTTTTACTAATAAGGCTTCAACTGTTTGAATTGCTCGTTCTAAAACCCCGTTGGATTTGGGGTACAGAGGGCTTGACGTTACTTTCTGTATATCATAATCTTTCAGAAACTTTTTCGTATTCTGTTGATTCAAAAGGGGGTCCATTATCCGAAATAATTCCCGGGGTATCCCGTGAGTACGGAAGATGTTTTTAAGAGCTAAATTACCGCTCGAGCATTTTTTGCTTCCAAGCAATTTTACTTCTATGAATTTCGAATGGTAATCTACGACGACCAGATAGTTTTGACTGTTTACATGCAGAAAATCAATACCCAGTTTTTCCCAGGCAGCTTAGGAATTGGATGCGGTGTTAAGGGCTGTGTCTGATTGGCTCGCGAGTATCCTTGACATACTGGACATTGACTAACAAGGGTTTCGATGTCGTGCATCATGCCAGGCCAATATAGAATTTTTCACTTTGTTTTTGCTTGATATTACACCTTGATGTGATGAGTGAATTTTCTGCAATGTCTCTTTCGTTGACTTGAGGGAATGAGTTTCGATTGTTGATGTACATCAGACCATTTGATTCGTGTATTCCATTTTGATTTTGCCAATATGGTCGTACTTCTTCAGGTACTTGTGACCTGTGTTTTGGCCAGCCTTCCTTAAAATAACATCTTCAGAGCACTGAGAACGGGATCCTTTTTTCAGTTTTTCGTTCTTCATTAGTTCTATTTTTATCTGTTGCATGATGAGCGAATAAACTGTGCCGTTTCTCCTTCAAGGTAGTCGGTGTTCACGTAGTTCTTGTCGTCAGGTTGTCGTGACAGCGCATCTGCGAATACATCTGTTTTCCTGGACGTACTGCAGAGTAACGTTATATCTAAGAAGGACGCATTACAATCTTTGCGGGACGTGGAAAACAGATTTTCAATCGGTTTCCTTCATGATGCCAAGTAGAGGCTTGTGGTCTGTTTCGACAACAAATCAATCCCATAGACATAGTAGTAAAATCTTTCACAGGCATTGACAATTGCTAAAAAACTCTTTTTCTATTTGGGACCATCTCTGTTGAGTGTCAGTGAGTACTGCAGAGGTGTACGCAACGGGTTTTTTCCTTCTTGCATGATTACTCCTCCCACACCATACTGGCTTGCATCAGCTGATACTACTGTTTTCTTTGATTGGTCGAAGTAGGCAAGAACTGGGGCTTTTGTTTTCCAAAGTTTTTAGATCTTCGAATGCCTTTTGTTCTGGTGCTTCCCACACCCATTCACTTCATGCTTAGAAGACGCCGTAGAGGACTAGTCTTTTCTGACATGTTTGGAATAAAACGGTGTCAGGTAAATTATCATACCGAGAAAAAGTTGCTCTTCTTGTTTAGTTTTAGGTGTTGCAAAACAGGAAATAGCCTGGACTTTCTTATAGTCTACTGCTATTCCAAAGTTCATTTATAGTGTGACCAATGTAGTCTACTTCAGTCACTGCTATTTTTAACTTTTTCTTGAGAAAACTCAGGTTCTTTTCTTCAGCTCTTTTTAATACTTTTTCCAAACGAGCTCATGTTCTTCGATATCTTTTCATACAAAGTAAAAACGTCCGATGTATATAAGAATTCCTTCTATACCTTCCAAACGCCTCGTGCATGCTTTTTGCCAGACTTCAGCGGCACTGTTTATACCATAGGGGAGCCTGGGAAGCGGTAAACCCTCCCTTAGGTGTGGCTATGGTACACAATTTTGAGCTCCCCTTCGTCCAGGGGCAGTTGCCAGAATGCTGTAGAAGCATCTAGTACTGAGAATACTTTGCTCCTTGTAGCTCTGCGAAGATTGTGTCTGATGTTGGTATTTGATAGTGTTCCCTTTTGGGTGTATTTATTTAGTTCCGAGGATCCATACATATTCGGACATTTCCGTTAGGCTTTTTTACAAACGCAATAGGATTTACCCATTTTGTAGGTTCTTCTACTTTTTTTAGGATACCCTTTCTTTTCCATTTTCTTGATTTCTTTATTACCTTATCTTTAATGATAAAGGTATTTTTCTTGCTGCCACTATTTTAGGTTGTGCATCTTCACTCAGCTTTATTTTGTATTTTTTTTAGTTTACCTAAAAACCCTTGAAAACATTTTCATAGTTGTTTACTATCTTCATGGCATTGTTCTACCCTGCATGTTGGAGACTTCTCCTGTTGCACTTTTAGTGTGTATTCTAGCCACAAGTCCTAACTTTTCTAATGCAGTAATACCAAGAATTGGTTGGGTTTTCCTTCTGAGATGTAGAATTCTATCTCTGCTTCCCCTTTTTTGGTTTTACACATGAACTTTTTCACTCCCTTCACTGCTATTTTTTGGCTTGTATAGGATGTTATGGTTCTAGTTGCAATGTGTACTTGGGGTTTTTTCGACATACTTTTTAGACAATCGTCCGGAATTATGTTGACTTTCCGAACCCGGGATCTAATTTAAAAGATATGTCTACACCTTGAATCTTAATTGTTTCTCTCCACTCAATATTTTTCACTTGAGGGTTGGTAGGACCATGTTCTTTAATTTCCAAGACAAATTCTTCGTCTTCTTTTGAGGGTTTGGTTTGTTCCCCGGATTGGACACGTTGCATTTTACACATTTTTGAGAAATGGTTAGGCCTATCGCATTTTGAACAAGTTTTACCATAGGCAGGACACTCTTTAAATTTGTGTATTTTCCCACACCTATAGCATGTCTTCTTCTCTTTTATGTCAAGTTTTTCTGTATCTTTAGTGGTACTATGATTTTTGAATTTGGTTTTTTATTTTGAGGGTTGTAGGGCTACCTTCTTCTTTTTAATTGCATTTGTAGTTTCCCCTGCAACTCTTTCATTTGTGCTTTACTTGTTTCATTTGTCTACAAAAGTTAATGGCTTTTCTAGCCTAGGTCAGGTTTTCTCAGTAACCTTTCCTGGACAGCTTTGTCCAATATCCCTAGCACTATTCTATCTCTGATTAGGCTTTCAGTTTGGGATTCAAATTCACAGGTCGATGCCAGATGTTTTAATTCTGTCACAAATGCATCAACTGTTTCAGTGGGACCTTTAGCCCTAGAGAAAAATTTGTACCTGTCAAAAAAAAATATTTTTCTTGGCTTCCCCCCCCCAAAAATCCTCAAATTTTTGAAGTACAATATCTATCTTTTCTTTGTCTGTAGGGTCTGCATAGGTGAATGTATTGTACACGCCTAGTGCTTCATCCCCTATTAGATTTAATAAAATCGAAACCTGAAGTTTGGACGATTTATCTGTTTTTTCAGAGGCCTGCATATAAATTTCGTACTTCTGCTTCCACCTCTTCCAATTCTCTGCTATGTTTCCTATGAACGAGAGTTCCTGAGGGGGACGAAATTCCATGCTTGTTTTTCTTTTTTATTTAAACTAGGCCTTTACTGTTTGACAGGAGCACGTTTTTACTTGAGGTTAGGTTGACATGTTTTTATTAAAATCCCGTGAGCACTGGTTTTATTTTTATCCCACCGCTTGCCACCATGTTACATATTTTATCTACATTGTTAGTAGGATATAGATAAGGATAATAAGGAAGTGTGTACTCACGTAATAAGCTTCAATCATAAGTTTATTATCACTTTATATTCAAGTTAGACATTTTATATTCCTAGGCTCTAGTCAAGTGGGGCCAACTGTCACGCCACAACTCTGAGAACATATTAACTTACTTTCGCAGGTTGACCAACACTTTAGAGAGTGCACATATGTGACAACGATGTCCTTAGTTCTTGCAAAATAAATTAATTTAAATACGAAAACGTATATTCTACTGGTTCACAAATCAATGTTTTAACTGTGCTCTTGTAGTATTGTATACATACTTAAATAAGCTTTACATTACCCATTAGACCTTGACTTCAATGAAACGGGTTATACATTTTGTCAATTATAAAAACACAAACGCACAATATTTTCAGGAGTTTATTCAGTGTGAATTACAAACTAGTTTTGATTGCAGGATATATAATAGATCGCCATTGGAGATCTTACATTCTCCTTCCAGAGCCAATTGCATTTCCCCAGAAGCGTCTAAGCTCACAAGTTTGGAAACGTATAGGAATTGAAACAGATAGTCTAGCGTTTCAATGCCTTGAATCAATCAATGGCAACAATTTCAAATGAAATTCAAAAATAATTATTCATATCAACACAAAAAGGCAATTGCGAAAGTCTAACCGGAATAATTGTGCTTATCAATGTCCGCCCTTAACACGGACAAAATTAAATTATAAATAATGTTGTCATAACGTATCATTTCAAACCGATGTGAGGCTCCCCAATGCGCTGTACAATCTTGGGAGCTATGGTGGACCGGTCTATTACTTCCAACATATGTAAGGCAGCTTCCAATTAGTGCATCTGTCAGCAGTTATATCGAAGAGCGCTCTAAACGCCCTGGACATTGTGGTACACACTGTGCCCGATTGGGGTCTATTAGCTGACCACTTTAATGACGGATCCGCACTTATCAATCCACCACCTGCAATTCATAAAACAGAATATACAACATTACTTGACAATCAAGCAAGATGAACCCACGCTGACTTGATTTGATGGGAACGTGGGATCCTAAACCATGTTTCCAAGTTAAATGTATATGTGCGACAATGGCGGCAACTTTACACCAGCGATCAGTCTGGCTGCGGATCTGATGACTCCAGCTATCTCCTTATGGTCAGGCGGCATACCTGGAGATATCCACGGAATACTTCAATTTTAGTATAAAAGCATGAAATTTGGCATGATGATCGGACATACCCTTCTGATGATTTAAGGAAATGGAGCCAATCGAAAATTTACCCAGGAACCCCTCAAACCAAAGATGGCGTCCAGACATGGCCGAACTTTTAAAAATTATGGTCCTATGTTATTCATTTTCACTTTACGCACGTACTTTCAAGTACTGAATATAAATTTGAGGTTCAAATTACCTTTCTATAATCAGAAACCTCTCAAAATTAAAGATGGCGGCCAAAAAATCAGTTATTAACGGATTTGATTGAATTTCAGTTCCTACACGTATATTGAGCTGCTGAGTATCATTTTGAGGTAAAAATATGTTTTTTTTTTACATTTATTGGTCACATAACATAGAAAAAGTTTGAAAAAGGACGAAACAAGATTTTGTAATGTGATTATTTACTAACCTAACTAGCCAAACCTGATTAAAACACACTAGTACGTATATAGCAAACACTTACTAATGTTAAATACGTACAAGTGTGTTTTTATCAGATTTAGCTACCAGTGATCAGTAAATAATCACATTACAAAATCTTGTTTTGTTCTTTTTTAAACTTTTTCTAGGTTATGTGACCAATAAATGTCAAAAAATATATTTTTAACATCAAAATGGCACTCAGCAGCTCAATATACGTGTAGAAACCGAAATTCAATCAAATCCGTTAATAAATGACAAACTGATTTTTTGGCCGCCATCTTTAATTTTGAGAGGATTCTGATTTAAAAAAGTTAATTTGAACCTCAAATTTATATTCAGTACTTGAAAGTACGTGCGTAAAGTGAAAATGAATAACAAAGGACCATAATTTTTAAAAGTTCGGCCATGTTTGGACGCCATCTTTGATTTGAGGGGTTCCTGGGTAAATTTTCGATTGGCTCCATTTCTTTAAATCATCAGTGGGGTATGTCCGAACATCATGCCAAATTTTATGATATAATACTAAAATTGAAGTATTCTACAGGTATGCCGCCTGGCTATTAGTATATTATTCGTTACTCCGTGATTGCAACTGCTTTTATCACGGCGCTGCAACTTTACTGACATTCGAGATGTATCTTTTCTTTGTAACTTTTACCGTATCCGACAGAGGGCGATACAATAGCAAAATGGTTATTTTCTTTAGTGCTGACAAACCTCTAATATGACACGTATTATTGTATTACAATATGAGTAGTGCACATGTTTACTGGTATTGTATTTCTTAGTAGGAATCATGTAGATTGTATATTGTAAAGGAATAATTTTGACTAATCATTATCAAGAATATTAAGTATAATAACTACAACTTATTTCACAACCAAAAACATCAAATGATAACAAACTCACCTGGGTTCTTCCAGACCCCATCAACTAATTCAGCTCCGGTCCAGACGTCCCCGTTGAATGAAGCTCCTGGGTAAATGGTTGCATCGTTGGCCCAGTCGGACATATAAAACATCCTATAGTCCCCGGCCGGTACCAAGAGTGTGGCGTTTCCGGCTGCGCAGTCCGCCTTGGCGTCGGCCAGAGTCTTGGCTGTACACTTCTTGATTGTGCCCACATTTAATACGGAGGAAAAGGTGCACGGAGCTGGAAGCAAGACATTAGTTTTCTTACGCACTAAACATAAGTATACCTAGCCCAGCACTCCGAGGTTGCCTCAACATGTTGGCTGCGCCAGCAAGCAAAGCATCAGAATACGCTATTTTGGGGACCAAGTTTTTCTCTTTATTTTAACAATATCCTCAGCAAAAAAAGTTTCTTTAAAAATTATCACAACAACTCATTCACCTCGAAACGAATATTATTATAAAACCAGACAAATAAACTTTTACCTGGGTTACTTACTTTCTTTTATTCACGATATTTCGGAGTTTCCTAAGTATCGCGAATACAAGTAAGTAACCCAGGTTTAAGTTCAGTTGAGTCGTTCAATAAAGCTACTTTCGTTTCCTAAGAGACTTCTATGGGATGACGACGTGAGAAACTAGGGCGCTTTAACGGGTAGGTCATGTTGCGCCGCCTGTGACATTGAAAGTTGATGAGACGATTATTAATTGTGTGTTCAATGATTATATTGTTTTCTAAGTGTATATATAACAAAATAAAATTATGGTGATAGTGATAGTGATAGCAAATCAAAAGTTATTTATTTATATGGAAATAAAGAAAGAAAGAAAATGTATGTGATGTGAATAATAATTTTTTAAATATGTTGCTTTGAATGAGAAATGTAGGAAATTTGTAGCCGCATCATATGAAAGTTCTTCGTCTTTTTTCAAAGAGTAAAGTCCGAAAAAGCTATTTTTACTATCAACTACCGATGCTCTACTAGTTTAATAAATTACATGATATTTTGTTTGTATGTCGTGAAATACTGGAAAGCAATTCGTGCCCTTCTACAGGTGTCAAACATGATACGTTAGTACAACTGTGAAGGGATGTCCAAGGGCTGTTTAAGAGGGTAACCGCCCAAAAGAGCGCCGCAATAAGGTCGAAACCAAGAAGAGCGCGGTTATAAGGGCGACCCCATAAGAGCGAAAGGGACATAAGAGCGACAATAAGAGCGACAGGCCAATAAGAGCGACGGACCATTAAGAGCGACTCAAAAAGAGCGAATGGTCAATAAGGGCGACAAGTCAATAAGGCGAAGGCCAATAAGAGCGAAGCCAATAAGAGCGACAGACAATAAGAGCATCAGGCCAATAAGAACGACATGCAAAAAAGAGCGACAGACCAATAAGAGAGCCGACCAATTGTCGGCGCCCTTATTGTCGCGCTCTTTTAGGGCGGCGCGCTTGTTGCCGCACTCTTCTGACCGTGAGCCGTTTAAGAGAACTCAATCCCTTTTATTTGGCTAAACGACCGAGAAAAACCTTGGTAGAAACCTGTCAGAATTGTCAGTTTCGACGAGATTCGAGCCCAGAACCCTTCCAAATGAGAGTCTTAAACTTGACGCTAGATACACCAATGTCAGGAACTAACAGATGGAACCCACCACTTACATTCAACTTCGGGGTGGCTCGCACGGGAAACAATTTTACGTAAATAATAGATGTGAACTTACCTGATGCTGGTAGGGTCGTGGTGGTTGTAGGTGTAGTTGTTGTTATGGTTGTCGTAGTGGTTGTCGGCGTGGTTGTCGCAGCAGTTGTCGTAGTGGTTGTCGGCGTGGTTGTTGAAGCGGTTGTCGTAGCGATTGTCGTAGCAGTTGTAGTGGCGGACGGTGGAGGAGTGGTTATGGTCGTCAGTGAAGATGTCATAGGAGCAGCAGTGGCTGTGGTCGTTGCTGGGTTTGTCATAACAGCTAGGGTGACTTGTCCTCCCGTCACTGCTGCTGTGGTCGTGCCCATAGAAGTGGTCGCAGTTACAGCAGTCGTAGTGGTAACTGCAGTTGCTGTAATCGCTGTTGTTGCCAATGCTGTCGTAGTTGTATTTGTAGCCGCAGCTGTCGTGGTGGCAGCTGACATCGTGGTCACTGACGCACTGGATGCTGTTGCGGCTCCAGCGCTCGAGGTGGCCGTGGTCGCTGACGTCACCGAAGCCGTGGTTGTTGTTGCTGTTGTAGCAGCCGAAGAGGAAGCGGAAATGCCCGAAGTCTCCGTCATCGCGGTCGTGTCCTCAACCGAGCTCGACGTATCGGTAGACAATGACGTGTCATCCGACACAGCAGCAGCTGAGGTGGTGGTGGAATCTTCGGACACATTGGTCGACTGAGTGGTCATGTTGGTGGTCGTGGTCGTATTAGGTGGTTGACGTGTATCTAGGACATCAAGGCACCCCCAGTTTTTAGTTTGAATTACAGCTTCATATTATCATATTCTGTAGGTCCAAGAGAAATTTATTAAGTGACAAATTGACCAGTTGCAAAGTTTCAGGATAGATTTGTAGATAAATTCAACAGGAAACAAACAAACAGTTATTGTAATCAACATTTGAAGAGTCTACTGTTGATAGCCTCGTGAGAAAATTTTTGCAAACGTTCCTTAAATGAAATAATTCTTATAATATTTTACAATTGCATTTGAATTTGACCCCAATGTACCTGAGTGACCTGCACTTGACGATCTTGTTGCTCCACACTGCCTTTTTGGGTTGAGTTCCGCAGATCGCCGTGTCGTACTTCTTCGACGATGTACGTGTTGTTGGGACATGAAGGTGGCCTTGGTACCTGGATTTGGAACCTTCTTTGAGTCAGTCCCTATACCATTTGCGCGCTTCTCTGTCTTGTGTGTGCAAGGACGATTTTAACTTGTCTTCGACTTCAGGTCCAGGGCATCCGTTAACTTTTGACGTGAACGCCTTTAGAAAGAAAAAGACTAGTTACAATTCATACTGGGACGGGTGTACTCATCAGGTTTTTGAGTGAAAATGGTCGTTGCTTCCCAAGTTTACATTTATCAGTAATTTATAATGTCATAAAAAGTATTTTGAAGAAAGAAATTAAATTAAATTCCTATCGTTAAACCGATCATCATTTTCATCCACTGTAACTCAACCTATGAAATCCGTAGCGTTCGGTAGCAAACGAGAAAAGGTGTTGCCTATGGAATCATCGTATTGTGTCCTTGCCGCTTCAGTTTTTTTTCAAAATACGTTCTTAGTGTGATGGACGTAAAGCCAGGAATATAATTTACTCGCTAAACCAAGTAAGCTGAATATTGGCGCACAACGTTATTAAGATAAAGTTGTGTAGCCTACCTGTACAGCCGAGCGGTGTTGCGTCAGCTTCCACCTGTTGTCCAGCTAGATGTGTCCCAACCCTGGGCCGAGTACCTCTACTACTGCCAACCCGGTGTGGCGCTACCTGTACGGCCTGCGGTGTCGGCAGGCTGCCACCTTATTTGTCCCAGCTAGATGTGATCACCGCTAACCTTACTACAGTCAACCCGGTGTAGCCTACCTGACGGCCGGGCGGTGTGCGGGCAGCTGCCACCTGTTGTCCAGCTAGAGGTGATCCAACCCTGAGCCGAGTACCTCTACGACAAGTCAAACCCGGTGTGGCCTACCTGTACGGCCGCGGTGTGCGGCGCTGCCACCTGTTGTCCAGCTTGAATAATATATACCCAAACCCTGGAGCGAGTAACACAATATAAAAAACTAAAAACGTACCACCCCAGTGTAGGGCCTACTGTACGGCCGGGCGGTGGCGGCAGCTGCCACCTTTGTACAACAAGCTCAAAGAGGTGATCCAACCCTGGAAGCCGAGTACCTCTCCTACAGTCAACCGTGTGGCCTACCTGTACGGGGCCTGCGTGGAGGCGGCAGCTGCCACCTTTGTCCAGCTAGGGGTGATCCAACCCTGAGCCGAGTACCTCTACTACAGTCAACCCGGTTGTGGCCTACCTGTACGGCCGGCGCGTGTGCGGCACTGCCACCTTTGTTGTCCAGCTAAGAGGGTGATCCAACCCTGAGCCGAGGGTACCTCTACTACAGTTCAACCCGGTGTAAGCCTACCTGTAACGTCTGGGCCCGGCGGTGTGCGATCCACCTGTTTGTCCAGCTAGATGTGATTCCATCCCTGGAGCCGAGTACCTCACTAACAGGTCCACCTGGTGTAGCCTACCTGTATCGGCCGGGCGTGTTGCGCCGCTGCACCTGTTTGTCCAGCTGAGTGATCCAACCCTGTAGCGAGTACCTCTACTACTACAGTCAACCCGGAGAGCTGGAATAAAAGAGAGGGTTTCACATTTACGAAGTTCTTGAGCTCCATGAAATCAAGTCAAGTTCATAATCAAGTGTAATGTAAAAATAATGTAACATACACGAATGCATAAAAGTTGAATTAGTAGTGCTAAGACACTTTGCGAACGCTCTTCCCAGTCCCAGTCGTGTTGATGGATAAGCTTTTATGGTTGACTATTTCTCTCCAATGACTACTGCTTCGTGCCGTCATTGTCATCATTATCAAGACAAGAGCAAGAGTGAACCACCTTAATGTCCATGTAAAATATGAACGTTGTAGCCCCACCCGTTTGGTCAGAATCGGCCCAAATATCACGAAAACATCGCATTTTAAAAATTGAAAAAATCGTAACGATATTTATGGAAATATTTCTTAAATTGTACCCAAAAACGTGGCAGGTTTTAGATTTCAAAGGTCCCCTCCAATTTTCATCAACATCGCATAATAGATAGATAGATAGATAGATAGATATTTTTATTCACTAAGACTAGTACAGTGTACAAGTATAACTCTTTGCAGAGAAAGTGAATAGTCTATAATTAATAATTAATAATAAAAGTGATAGTAATTATAATGATATACACCAGTATTAGAAAGAAAGAATAGTTGGATATAAAGCATAATTGATAATTGATATGGATATTGATATTGATTAGTATGATGATTGATGATATTGATATATATATATATATGTTTGATTCATTAATTGATTAAAAATGATAAACACAGTTTTTTATGTTAAAGAGTAGATGCAAAAAAATAGCATGCGCTACTATAGATTAAGAACTCATATATAATAAAGAAAAGTTGGATATAAAGCAATTTTTTATGTGATATTGTGATAAGAATTGCTGATGGCACAAAAAACAGCAATGATGTACAGTAGAATGTGTCTAGTATATTTTTATTTATATATATATACGATGATTGATTGATTGATTAGTGTTTATGGTAAAGTAAGTAGATGCAAAATATGCCTACTAGATTAAAAAATTCATATAGAATAAAGAAAAATTGGATATAAAGCAATAATTGATATGATTTGTGTTAAATTGCTATGGCACAAAAACAGCAATGATGTACAGTAAAAAGTGTCTATATATTAATTGAAATTGATATATATATATATATATATATATATATATATATAATGTGTGTGATGATTGATTGATTAGTGTTTATGTTAAAGTAAAAGAGATGCAAATAATAGAATGCCCCACTAGATTAAAGAATTCATATAGAATAAAGAAAAGTTGGATATAAAGCAATATTGATGTGATATTGTGATGAGAATTGCTGATGGCACAAAAAACAGAAATTGGAGGATGTACAGCAGAATGTGTCTTATATACCTGCACAATCCAAGGAAGCGTGTAAGCACATATATATATTATATATGGGAATTTTTGTTACATCATTTCGGCCAAGGGAACATTTGAAATTTTAAATTACAGTGCTTGTTTGTGGTTATACTCTAGATAATTTGTAAATATTATAATGAAAAATGAATTAACTGAAAATATTTACATGGGAGGTAGTCATTGATGGAGTAAAAGCTGTTTGCTGTAAAATATGATTTTAACTAATGTTTAAAGGAAGACAGGGTGGGAGAGGTTTTGATGTGGGCAGGGAGCTTATTGTAGAGGGTGGAAGATAGATATTCAGGGCCTTGTCAAAGAGGCGCAGATTGTGGGAGGGCCTGTGTATGTGAAGGTTGGCTCTAGTGTTATGGGAGTGCACAGAAGCATTTAGATGGAAGAGGTTTTCGGTTGGTGTGAACGAATAATGCGGCTGATTGGATAAAGGGGACATGCTAGAGCAAAAATACCAAGTTCCTTGAAAAGTTCTCTACATGAGTGTCTTCTGAAACACCAGCTATGATACGAACCGCTCTCTTTGGAGAATGATATTCTGTTTGCATGGGGGGGAAACTCCCCAAAATAGCAGGCCCCTATGATAAGTGAGAGTGAATGTTGCAAAGTAAACTGCAAAAAGATGTGGGGTGAACTATTTGTTTTTAGCTTTCTGATTGAGTAGAAGCCAGATAATTTTTGCTGGCAACGTGGTTTACATGGATGGACCAGTCTAGATTATCAGTTGGTGCAAGGCCTAGGACTTTGACTGTGGGGAGCGCGGGGGATAGTATCAGAGTCAAGACAAACAAGGGGACCGGCATTTGGGATCTTATAAGGGTGTGAAGTATAGATAAACAGTTTTAGAGCGTGAGATGGTGAGCTGTTTGCCGAGGCAGTATGATGACATTAACGTAACTTGATTGTTTATTAAGGGGGGAAGGTCCTGAATGGGTTGGAGTTTGGGTAGTGTCAGCAGTTGGCTGGAGTCATCAGCATATTGGGTGAGAGTGCCCTCTTTTAAGTAGGCGTTTAATATGCCGTTTGACCGGTAGAGTGCGAACAAACAGACAGAAAAACAAACAAAAGACATACAAAAAAAAAAACAATCTAAATTTTTTGTGGGGGGGGGGGGGGGGTAGTGAAATTGGAATCTTTGCTTCGCTCATCCAATTATTTAACATCTTTTGAAAATACCTTTCTTATATCTAAGGCTGATTATAAAAAAATAATTAAACGATTGAGCGCAGCAAACGAAGTGGTACAACGCCACTTAGACCTGTTACGTTTTTCGGTACAATCGAAGAAATATTTCTCATAAATATTGTACTTTACGATTTTTTTCGTTTTTTAGTGCGATATTTTCGTGACATTTGGACCGATTCTGACCAAACGGGTGGGGCTACATCGTTCATATTTTACATAGACATTGAGGTTATGGTAATGTAGTATCTTTAGTAAGAAGAAGTTTGGAAAAATTAGCGAGAATCCATAGAAATAAAGGTTATAATATAATTTTTTAGGTTTATAATATCAATTAACAAGTAACAATAGAAACTTGACAACAATAACCTTCAGTGCGTTCAAAAAGCACTTGCAAAAGTGAAGAGATTCCACGCGTACAAAAAAACTTACAAAAAAGCTCATCCATCAACGCGACTAAAAAAAGCGTTTGCGAAGCGGCCTAGTTAAATCCAGAAATAAAAAATCTTTCTCGACCATGAGTTTGAACCTCGGTCTTCCACATTTCGGGTATAAGGGCGCCTTTGCCGACTAGACTAGGAAAACGCTTAAGTCGTTGTAAGACAAGTGAGCGAGTCATGTGTAGAGTACCGGGGAACATTTGGATTTAAGTTTGATAATATAATTATATAGGCATAAATAATTGGGTTTCCGAGTTAAGATGGTATAAGTGCGCGTTAACTGTAAGGCCATAATGCGCCACTCTCTCTAGCCTACTACAGGCTATGGAAACCTTGGGTATAGGTATAATCCTGTAAAATAAAAATTTTTTTGGAGGAAAAAATGCGATGTCGCTGATTTTTGCGAGCCCTTTCCCTTTAAAAGGATACTTTTAAACATACTAAAACTCCATTACAATCAGATTGGAGCTTGGGGCCGCCATATTAAAAATGGCGCCAAAAATGTTTGTTATCAATACCCCAAAATTTTTTGAGATAGACAAAATATTTCAAATGGCAAAATTTTCCCCTTTTAAATTTCCCCAAAGAACGGTGTCTTTAATAGTTTTGTATGGGAAAAGGTTCGCAAAAAATCGTGGTTTAATTTTTGCTCTTGGGTCCACTTTTTCCCAAATTTTTTCACCCCCCAGCTCAAACAATGCCCGGAAAATCCGAAGAAATCGTTTAAATAAAAAGGGGCTTTTGTAGGGTTCATAAAACTTCCTTTAGTATTTTAAAAATCGGGTCTGAAAAATCGAATTTTCTTTTTCCCCGAATTTTTGGGGTTTTTCCCTTGTTGGCATTTCCTCAAAAAAAGACCTTTTTGACTGTCCTTTTAAACCTAAATAGCATTGGGGGAAAAAAATTCTTTCTACCACATTTTAAATACTTGAATTGATCATTCAACCAAAGTTTAAATCCAAAATGACTACTAATTCCAAAATTCACAATATGAAAAACTGTTTTCGTGCTGTTTTTACAACTCTTTTGTTACATAATTCCCCTTTGATGTTTTTGGGTATTTGAAAATTTGCAGCCATATTGGATTTTTAAATTTTGGTGTAATCGGATCATTTTTGAGTCATTTCATGTGCGTAGGAAGAATTTTTCCTCCAATGCTATTTAGTGCTTAATAATGGACGGTCAAAATTGGCATTTTTGAGGAAATGCCAACAATGGAAAAACCCAAATTCCGGGTAAATGCAAAATTCGATTTTGCAGACCTGATTTTTAAAATACTAATGGAAGCTTTCATGAACCCCGTACAAAAGTCCTTTTGTATTTAAATCGATTTCTTACGGATTTACCGGGCATTGTTTGATGCTGGGCGTGAAAATTTGGAAATAAGCTGGTACTCCAATGAACAACATATAAACCACGATTTTGTGACGTAACCTTTGCCCCTACCAAAACTATAGAAGACACCTGTTTTGTAGGGAATTAAATGGGGAATATTTTTGCCATTGATATATTTTGTCTGTCTCAAACCAATTTGGAGATATTCGATAATAACAAACACCTTTTGGCCGCCATTTTCCAATATGGCGGCCGAAGCTCCAGTCCGATTGTAGGGGAGTTTTAGTATGTTGATAAGTATTATATATGGAAGGTCTCTGCAAAAATTCAGCGACATCGCAATTTTTTCCTCCAAACGTTAATATACGATCTTATTTGACAGGATTAGTAGGGGAAAGAAAGGGAATGTTACCGGATACTCAACACATGCCTCACTCACTCGTCAAACAACGACTTTGTCGTTTTCCTAGTATTGTAAGGGTTATATATGAAACAATACAAAATGAAACGAAATGGTTGGAAAACAATTTCGAAGCTATCTACATTCTTTAAATGAAACCCCTAAAAGAAAATAGTTGCAAAGCTGTTGCAGTGCTTGAAAAAACAGGTTTTTACGCAGAACGCAGTGATAAAGTTTGGATCACTTGGAAGCTTTATCGTTAGTCCTAACGGGTTGTGAATTGCACCAAAACGTCATGTAAGGATGTGTTATATGCTGTTTTAAAGCACATTTTTCAAATATTGCTCACTTTTTTTATTAACTGACAGTAAATATGCCACCAAGAAGTTTATAAGTAGTTATTTGAAATGGCAAACCATGTTCTTATAGCGACATGCGCTCATAATTTCTAAACAACGTCCCAAAAATGCATTTTTTTGGATTAAAATTAAAGGTCAAAAACGATCCAGACTGTATGTGAAATAAGCGGGATTTGATGGACAATCTTATTTTTAAAGGGCATTTAACATTGTGAAAAAATGTTGGCCCGAGCTCGGCAAACACTCTTAAGAAGCGTTTCGTTTGAGAAACGCCAGTCGCTGTCAGTAATCAGGCCATATGTTCGAACTCACCAGCACAGTCCAAGTCAGTGGGAGCAGCATCGTGACGCGTCCTGGCGCTAGGAGGGACGAGACGAGAGTGTTGTTAGCATGTTTGGGGCCTCGCCATAGCACCCACCAGGATAAGATCGGCCAGTGTCATTCGAATAGGCTTATCTCTCCACCCACTGGAACATTGATTTCGTCTGGCACTTCCTCTGTAAAGTTTTTTTCATTTGATTGTCGTCAGAGAGCATTTTTCGGATAAATTTGGTCCTCTGGGGCCGGATTCCGGTTCATTTTGAACTCGGGGTGTAAGAAGGGAGTCGGAGGAAAACGAAGGGGTTAAGAGGGGTCGCTGAGGCTGGCGCGGATACGAGTTTAGACACTCAGATTTCTGTTTTTTTCTTCTTTCGGGTATACGGTTAACAGCATCGGTATAATATTTCACATCAACGTAAATAAAGGATCAATATATGAGACCCAGTAAACGCGTTTTTAGAATAATCCATCGGTTTTGAATAAAATAATCATGAATCTTCATAATTTACTAAATTTTGGTGAACTTCGGGATTCATTACAAATTTTTAAACCTAAATTTTCATACTGGATATCAATGTTTAGATCAATCTGAACTCGTAGCGTTATTTGGTTTTATAGTAAGATAAACGGTTTGGTGGGAATTTCCAGAATTGAAATCCATGTTTTCGATTTTCCATTTTTTCACGTTTTTGACTTACCTCATGCATTGATATTTTAAGGCTAATACTTGACAACCAAATGTGGATATCATTAAAATGAACTCTATTTAACATTCATGCAATATTTGATAATGATATATTATCGAACCGTATAGCTGCAATCGTCAACATCTGAGCGCGCGCATTTGAGTTGGGCAAAACATCAGCGACACAAAGATACAGGAAATAACTAGCAGACAAACAAACATGGTTACCCTACCTCTTGATGAGGGGTGATTGCTTGGGGTTAGCCCGGGATTAGAGTAACGGGTTAGGTAAAAAGAGTAAAAAAAAGTGAACTCATCCATAGAAAACCATTAATTCCTTCCAGCTTCTTGCTACATAGTTAGATCTTTAACCATCAGCTGATGACACCTAAGCCCAAAGCTCCTTTAACCCACATCAAACTCTGACATTTTATAGCTTCAAAGCGTTCTCCCCCCTGGAAACATTATTATTCTATTTTTAAGGGTAAATATACCCGTTCATGTAAACAAACTAAAAGTTTAGGCAAACTTATTCCACCCAAACTATACTGTACTCAAGAAAAAGCCTAGGAATCGGGGCCCAGTAGGTGACCAATCAGTTATGGTATTTAAATAAATAAAAACATACATTCGTGTTTAGAGTCTACCCACTCAGTCACAAAACTGACTTTCAGTGGAAGATATTAAATTTAAAGCCGACCAAGCCAACCCTGTAGGCGCCGACAACATCGACGAGCAAACAACGACCAACTAGAAACCGGCATATTTAAAAGGCCCAAGTATCTCTAGCCTGGCACGCTTCGTTGACTTTCCAAGTCAAAGTGGGTGTGTAAAATAAGCGCATTAGGGGCAGAGTCAGAATCCTTTCATGATTTGTCTTGCTCGCCGTTCATTGGTCACTAATCAGGTTATTTACCACAGTTTTTCTGTATGTCACTAGAAAATCCTATTGAAATGTGCTTTCAGTCCTAGCGTCTTCGCCTACCCATCCATTCTTGTCGCATTGTGCAAATGAACCAAACAAACCACAACGTTTATTACAGAGAAGCTTTTTTATGATATGTATATATTTTTCTTTCCATTACTAATATGCGAATATTTTGATGCTCAAATCATTTTGATTTTTGTTCCTACGATAAAAATTACGGTAAATTTTCACATTAGAAATAAATACTAGATTATACTAGTGTAAAAACAATAGGCGTAATTTTTATCGTAGAGAAAAAAATCAAAATGCTTACCAATAGAAATTTTCACATTAAAATACTGCAAATAACAAAAATAAGAATATCATAAAAAAGCTTTGCTGTAAAAAGAATATAGTTTCTTTTATGCGTTTGAACAATGCGACAAGGGTTGAAAGGCTGACAAGTTGAAGCCCGGCTCGTGCAAATTGGCCCTAGCGCGGGAAGGGGGGGGGGGGGAAAAGGATCCTCCAACTACCTGGATCAGAGATCATTTGATCTTTTATTTACTTCAAAATATAGTAATGGGGATTCGCTAACGGAACAATATATTACGTGTTGCATTCCGGGTTCGAATCCTAGCTTGGGAAAGGGATGTCATGTTTACGATCTTCGTGTACGAATATATGAATACGAATATAATTTTTGGGGTACTCGTGACGTTCTTATTCGAGACTCTTAATCACCGGGTCGATCCCGCCATCGGCAATCCCGATGAAGTATTTTTCCGATGATTTTCCCAGTCGTGAGCACCCCTCGCAAGTTCCATTCAAACTGTTCCATTCAAACTATATTTACATATCGTTCTAGTTATCCTCTAAAGAGGTGCCATCAGGAAAGAAGGAAGGTGATCATACAATCTAGAATTCTTACGAAATATTTTTATTGCTCAGTGCCGTGCATTCGCGTGGATTGGTCATAATATACCTAGACCATTGCCAACATTCCTTGATCTTTTGACATTAGGATAGGCGAGATACAATCGCATTACACACACTAGTAAATTGTTTAAATCCCTCTTTATTGACACATCAAGTAGTGGTTTAGTTATAAAATTTGATAATAGTCAAAGCAATTATCCAAACACAAATGCATGCATTGTCTGCTGTATAATAATTTATGTATGAAACATTGAAACTACAATAACCATCAACACAAAAATAATTTAAATTTTATTAGTTGTTCATTTAGAAAGTAGATAAAGAGTTGTATGAAATACGTGTAACGATGACAAAAATCATACATAATACTTGTTTTAAACTCTCTCTGAAGTCAAATGAAGTGAAATATTCACAATATGACGCCGAATCGAACCGTTCCCAGTTGTAATATACAACAATGCATCACCCCAACCAATATTTCCTTTTATAAAACAAAATACAAATCGAAGTATCCTTTCCTTCCTGTGATTCAGAATGCTTTCTACCACGAAATAAATAAATAAATCTTTGTGATCTTTCTTCTAAGAAGATGCTCTATTATCTGTCCTATCTTCGTCTGAGTGCGACATGTGTAGGTTACACAAAAATACTAAACAAAAATAGGATAATTGAGGGTCTGCTGCGATCACTGAGGCATATCTTCCGAGAAATGGAATTCAAATTCAATGGCCAAGACATTTTTTTATGATTTCGAGTTTAAAAATTTTACTTTTTTACCACAAAAATCGTTGGCTTGGCGCTCGTCAACAGGCGAAATGATCTTAATTATTTTAAAAGCGAAACTAGGGAGAAAGAATAAAAAGCTTGGCTCAACTTCTATATCTCACAGCATTCACAGCCGAAGACTTTTGAAGGAGAGCTTGGCTGCCGTTTTTTTTTTAAATTTTTGTATTTGGTTGATATTACATCTTTTTGTTGTTCGTTCGCTATCAAGGGGTGAATGATTAAATTTGTTGGTTTTAAAGTTGTTTTTTTTACATTTTTGGCCCACGGTCCCCCCAAAGATACCCTTAAATAAATAAATAAATAAATAAATAAATAATTTTTTTTTTACAGACTACCCACTCAGTTATATAACAGATTTTCAGTGGTGACTTTAAAACAAAGCGACCAAGCCAACCCTGCAGGCCCCGACGCAATCGACGAGTGAGCAATAACCAACCAAAGATCGATATTTTTAATAGGAAATATATCAATCAGTGGTATGGACGTGCGAACACCCGCGGATCAAAGCCAGAATCAACAAAGGGGCCCATTCAGAACAACTCTGAAATTTATTATGTGCTTCGTTGCTAAGAAGGCTCCAAAGTCCCGTTTACAAACTCCTAAGACAAGAACTGACAGACTTAAGTCCCAAAACAGAAGTTAAAAACTTCTGACTTTAGCGGGAATCGAACTCTGGCCCTTCTGCATTGGAAGCGATACGCTAAACAAAACCAACGCCTAGCATAAGCACTAGATATTTAAATGGTTAAGAGCATGTTAATTTCAAGCTTGTATACAAATTACTACGCCTGAGTAATTACGCGTTTGATTTTGCTAGGACGGCTCCAAAGTTACCGTTTACAAACTCCTAAGACAAGAACTGATAGACTTAAGTCCAAAACAGAAGTTAAAAATTCTGACTTTAGCGGAATCGAACCCTGGCCCTTCTGCATTGGAAGCAGATACGCTAACAACAAGACCACGCACTAGCATAAGCACTTGATATTTATAATGGGTTTAAAAGCATGTTTTTTTCAAGCTTGTACAGCCGGGGTCATATATAAAAACAAAAGGTCTGAAAGATACTCTTTCACCGACATCTCGTGGTCAAATCTTGGGGCCATTATTTATATCGCCCTGTGAACTGCATTTTCGACTAAAATAAGAAACATGGCTGCTAATGTCAAGGAAAAATTTTCTATTCACCAAGAAACTATCAAGCCTAGAAGAAATATAATATGGAAGGTAAAGAGAGCATTATATATCGATACCTTGGCCTAGGCATAGCATTAAGACTATGCCTTAGATCTTATATTTGCCTTAGTTTCTAATTAATTTCGAATAATTCTATCTTGGCTGTCAAGTCTTATTTGCAAACCACTAAAGTTTGTTTTATGCTTTTGTTTTGATAAAATTGTATTTCACTTCTGACTGCCTTCTAGATATTGACTATTTTGTTGACCAAAGAGTCTTTCAAAGCCTCCTAAATAATATTAATAACATCAAATAGTCTAGGGGCTTCCATCGATCGATAATGCAGTCACAGGGCGATATAAATAATGGCACCAAGAGTTGACCACGAGATGTCGGTGAAAGAGGTATCTTTCAGACCTCTTGATTTATATATGACCCCGGCTGTACAAATTACTACGCCTGAGTAATTACGCGTTTTGATTTTGATTTTGATTTTGATTTTGATTTTGATTTTCCCCGGTCCCAATTGCCCGGTTTTTGTTATATGAGGTACATCTGAGTGTGGCCCAAGTTTCAAAGTTCTAAGATGAACCGTTTTCTCGGTATAGCGTATTATTCATAAGAGTACGGAATTACCTACTTTTGATAATTTTGGTTTTTTTCCAGTACCCGTTAACCAATTTTGCTTTCCATATTCAAAAGTGATAAAGAATGAGAGATATCAAAATGTATTCCACGTTTGAAACATCTCAGTTGTAGCGTTTTCTTTGAATGATTCATTTCTTTAAGTTCAGATATGTTTTTTTGTCATTTTGTGGGCCCATGGTCATCCCAAATTTAGCCCCTTGTGTTTTGGACGCAAGATATTTATAGTGGTTATAGCATGTTAAATTTCAAGTTTGTACAAATTACCACGCCTTGGTAATTACGCGTTTTGATTATCATCCAAATTTTGATTTTCTCCCGGTCCCTGTTACCCGATTTTGGTTTTGAAAGCAAAAGGCACTGCGTCTGAAATACACCTAAGTGTGGTCCAAGTTTCATAGTTCTAAGATTTACCGTTTTCTCTGTAGGCTAAAGAAATCTCCGCGGAGAACTCCTAGCCAGCCAGCCAGCAAGCCACCAACCCACCCACCCACCCACCCAACCACCCAACCACCAGCCAGCCGAAAGGAATTTGACGATGTTGAGAGCCTTTTTTAACACAGAACGAGTTGTCGGATCGGGTTGATTTTTTTTTGGTATATGGACCACATACCAGGTCATATACCGAGTTTCAAGATTGTAACTCTTTCGGGGCGGCGTGTGCAGATAGCTGAAAACCCCCCAACTCTGGTAGCTGTATATAGGGCCGGAGTTCGGTGTCGCCTAAGCATCGCATCGCTTGTCTGCCGGGCGACGACCGTCGCCCTAGATTTCTATTATTGAAATCCTTTGATAACCAACCTCATTTCCGCCAATGACACAATCGGATGCCGTGCTACTCTTATTACAGTCTTGCTCCAATCCAACATTTATAATATATTTAATACTTAAAGAAAAAAACATATAATATTATAATTAATACATAAAATCCCGTTTATTTTACAATGTTATTATGCCCATACTACCAAAAACTTGTGCTTCCTTTGTATGTCGTCATTAATCGAGTTGTAAATGTGTAAAACTGATTTTTATGATGTTGTTAATAATTTCTATGTATACATCCACGAATTATTTTATAACTTGAGCTTGCATGTTTCAATTATTCTGGTTTCAATTATTTTAATCCCCTAAAAATATACAAGAGATAATTATGTTTATTGTCAAGTGACATACACTGGTTTGAATAAGAGCATTTCTGTTTTCTTTTTTCTTAGCATCTATTAAGTTAACAATAATTTTAATTAGAATTAGAAGTATAATAGTTATTTGTTATAATAAAAATATTATTAATAATAATTACTATTATTATTGATTCATTGCAGTTGTCGTAAAAGATCAATAACTATGTCCTTAAAGCGGGCTTATGCTTAAAAACCTTATATTCAATAATATTAATAATAATAATTATTATTGATTCATAGCAGTTGTCGAAAAAGTTTGCCCCGACTGGGGTTCGAACCCAGAACCTCCGGCTTAACGTGCCATAGCTTTTTCGACAACTGCTATGAATCAATAACTATGTCCTTAAAGCGGGCTTATGCTTAAAAACCATAAATTCAATAATAATAATAATAATAATAATAATAATAATAATAATAATAATAATAATAATAATAATAATAATAATAATAATAATAATAATAGTAATAAGAAGAAGAAGAAGAAGAAGAAGAAGAAGAAGAATAAGAAGAAGAAGAAGAAGAAGAAGAAGAAGAAGAAGAAGAAGAAGAAGAAGAAGAAGAAGAATGATAATTATTATTATTATTATTATTATTATTATTATAACAAAATTATTATTATTATTTTTATTATTTAAATATAAAAAATAATACTAATAAAAGTAAAAAATGAAATTTTTGCATTTAGGCCTACAACGAAAATCAAGAAAACAATTGTAAATAATTATTAATCATTCATTAATTTAAATTAAACTTATATTTTACTTTATCACTATTATGACTTAAATTATTGTTACAATTGTTTTTATGTTTGTATTGATATCGTGTTGATGGAGTGTGTGGTGGATATGATTAGAGTTCACTTTTCCCATCTATCTGATGATTATTTTAGTTGTTTCTTATAACGGAAATAAACGAAAATGACACCAATAATTGAAGATGGGTATCTTATGTAACTGCACGATGTAAATGAATCTCGCTTTGAAATTGATTAGTAATAAACACTCGTTTTGTACACATGTTTCCTTCACCCTCACTGTACAGCCCAGGCAGGTGGCCAGCCGTGCGCACCGGCTGACGTCATGCGCGGCCTTGAACGAAACTCGTCGCGGGACGGGCAGACCTTAGTAACGAGAAATATTGTTAGATCATGCAATGTGGCCATTCTGTGACACTTTTATCAAATATCGTAACTCGAAACACTAAGGCAATTAGTTGAAACAATTCGCAGATGACATTTCTAGCATAATTATTCAATGTCGTATTCGATCTAAAGAGCCACTCAATACTCGTTACAGACGGTGGAGGTATATACTGTAGCCATGATCATTGATCACCACGTAGACACGATTTGTCTCTATTGCTCTCGATTTCTCACTCATTCTTTCTTTATTCGCCATTCTTTTCCGTGTAATATTGCCAGTCAACTATTCCTTGTAAGCAACGGTCCCCCCCCCCCCCAACACCTCACCATCAATAATAGATTTATAATTTAATACGTTTTTATTCCTTTCGTGTTTATTTCAAGTTATAATATGAATTGTGTAACTATAATTGGTGGTTCATGTGGATGCCGATTGATACAATATACAGCTATTGTAAAAGAAACGAACAAAATCATTAGCGTGGGTGAATTGATTTTATCTGAATATACCGGTTGCACTAATGTGTCTGCGTTGCGATAGTTATTGTCGTCTGTAGTTGTGTTGAGAAAGCCAACAGGCCAGTCAGCCACCAACGTGCCTGCAAGGGGGGTTGACAATTGCAAAGGCCCGAACTGCATCCAAAGCTGGCAATTTTTTTTTTAGAAATAAATGATAACGTAATTGACAGAGGGAGTTGCAGACAAATACGCAATAAATAACGGGACAGACTGACAGGAGAAAGTTCAGAATGCAACTCTTGTCTCTGACCGGCGGAGATAACGTCGGGCCCGGCATAATATGGTCGCGACCCGGTGGTTGAAAACACTAACGTATAATTAACAAAGAAGAGTAATTACTTATTATAATTATAATAAATATATTTGATACCCTCACATTTTGGCAACGATGCTAATCGAGACAAGGAGAGTAAATCATACAGGAAAATGAAAAAACCGCCATATAGGCCTAATACCCATGGTCAAACCAGAATTCGAACCTGGATCTCAGGAACCGCGATTTACCACACCAACCCACCACCAGTGTTGTGACTTATATAGATAAAATCAGTTATCTATTATCTTATCTAGAAAAGTTTTTGTTGTTATCGTTTTCAATTATCTTAATAAAATAAAGTTTATCTTATCTGAACTTTTTAAGATTTAAATATTTATTTTTTCGATAAATTAATAAACAATAATGTAGTCAAAAATAATAACCCAATTACTTTTTGAATGAAAACTACTTCTACAGTTGTAATGTGCGTGCCGGGGTAATGTCAACTTGTTGAGTCTGATAAATATTACGATTGACAAGAAAACTGTTGTTGGGGTGGGGTGGGGTGGGTGGGGGAACAAAAACGTAAATCTCAATAATTGTTATCTTTTATCGAAATAAATTTATCTAGATAATTATTTTTAATCTTTTATCTAGATAATTCTCTACATTTTTCTTTTATCTTATGTAGATTTTTTTTAGAATTATCTTTATCTAGATAAAAATTAATTATCTAGTCACAACACTGTCCACCACTGCCAATAAGACATGTAGAATACTTGTTGCGACTAGAACTCGAGCAGCGTTGAAAGGATTTTCAGTTCCACAACCAGATCAATGAGGCGGAATGGTATTTCAAGATGTTACTTGGCCTGAGGCTTTGTAACCAGTCTGTCGCCGTGTCGGTATTGTGTCGCGAAGAAGGGTAGATGGGTAGGCGCGATTCACTGCTTGACCCAGCCCCCAATTCCACGAGAATAAGACGTTCATCAAAACCCCTACAGAGGACATCACTATCAGTGCAAAATTAATCAATCATTAGTCACCTCACTGTCACGTCAATTATACGTTTTTTGTGCTCGGCTTTCGAATACAAGCTGTAAATAATGAAAGTAAGAACTAGGTTGAATAAAAAATTATAATTTATGATTCCTTAGAGTTGCGATGTTCTAATTATAACATTTTCAAATATATAAACCAACGTAGTAAATCTGGCATCTGTTTATTGCACGAAACAAAAAAAATTACTAACATTGAAGCAATAGTTTAGACGCTACGAGGATTCTAGTAAGACACTGCATATGCAGGGGGGTATTTCGCCCTTAAGTAAGAATCGCCGATCAATCGAGCTGGACACGATTCCACCCGCGGACATCGTCAGAATCAACAAGGCTAATTCGGAACAACCTTAGAATTTATTATGTGCCTCGTTGCTAGGACGGCTCCAAAGTCACCGTCAAGCACTGCAAGCCAAGCCAAGAACTGATTGGCTTAAATCAACATTCGAAGTTAAATAATTTCTGCCAAAATCGGGAAGCTATCCCTGGAACGTCTTCATTGGAAGCAGAGCCTCTAACCGCGATACGAGTTTCGACAGTGATTGCTGAAGCATAAAGATCGAGGTCTCGACTTCAAATTCCGCTACGTCATTCCTGAAAAAGTGTGAGGTTTGCTTCCGTCATTTCTTGCACGGGATTGAGCCCCTAAAATACCCAAGGCCAAAGTGTATTGTTTAGATTTCAATGGCATTCTATTAAGTGTTAGTTTTTGTTGCGTGTTTCCTATGGAATTCAGTGTAATAACAATATTTGGCCCTTACCACGAACACCGTTTCTGTGAGTTTAGCTTCAATCTACTTCCTGTTAATCTAGGATCTTGATAATAAACAATATCCTGGTGTTATTGAATCCAGGTTATTGTGTGATATTCGGACTTTCCTACCTCCGTGCGTGCTCGAGTCGAGAGAATCTGATTGTAACATGATTGTCAAACTGAATAGCTTTAGTTCTATCATCACCACACATAACAAAAACTTGTACAAATACAGCCAAACCTTACACACTCAAAAGAAATGGGATCTAAAAAAAGGGCCAAGCTCATCTACCCTTCCATATTTGCGCATTCTTAATTCATAAACGTAGTGTCCCGTAACAACATCCTAGAAAAGCTTGGCAAAATAGAATTTGCAACTAGTATTAATTTAATCGTAATAGTTCATGCAAATTCTTTTTTAAAAAATAATTTAAACGTAACGGTCATGCTAATTCAATTTTGCCAAGCTTTTCTAGGATTTTGTTACGGGACACTGTACGTTTATGAATAAGAATGCGCAAATGTGGAAGGGTAGATGAGCTTGGCCCTTTTTTAGATCTCATATCTTTTGAGTGTGTAAGGTTTGGTAGTATTTTTACAAGTTTTTGGTTTGTGTGTGATCTCGTTACTTTTTCAAGTTCCATTGCAAAATTATTTGTTTAAATATAATAATTTTATCAAATTTGATTTAATTTCTATGGAATGACCAATTAATATTGGATGTAAAATATCAAGTGGCACAAAGACATGCTTTTTTTAAACAATGTAGGCGATCATTGTCAAGTAACTACAGTTACTTGTTGATTATATTCTTTTATAAGGCTTATATTGAAACCTTTATTTGGTAGCCTTCCAGCAAACTTTTTCAGCTTTTTTTCCCAAAGGAACTACATCAATATTACCTTAATGTCCATGTAAAATATGAACGTTGTAGCCCCACCCGTTTGGCCAGAATCGCTGGGCAATTGAAACTGACGAATTAGATAGTAGTAGTAACTAACACCCTTGAAGTTATTTTGAGCATGTTTCAAGTCGTATTTTCACCAAGAAGGAATAATCTTACCCCAACCAAATTTGGCATGTGTTGTCGGGTATCTAAATCCCCTCGATTTTGATAGTTTTCAAGTCCACATCACGTAACATGACGGCTGGGTAACACCTCGAAATCACCCCAACTCTGCTTGCTGTATAAGGTGCCAGAGTGTGTAGCGCACCGCGGCTTGGCTGCGACGCCCTAACGGGCACCTAGATCCATCACAATATTATGCAATTCCCGGATCCACAAAGGGGGAGATAAAAACCCCCGTTTTATTATTGTTGGCCTTATAATCATCTTATGGTAATGGTATTGACGAGTAAATTAAAGCTACTACGAGCAGTTTTCAAAATATTCTTGTGATAACTATCATGTAAACAAATTATGTCAAGAGTCAAGAGCAAATTAAACTATGTGGTGGATTCTTCCCACCATTTTCTTAAATCTCCCCACCTCGTAATTAAATTTGCACTTAACTTTTTGACATAGTTTGTTAAGATAATAGTTAAAACAAAAATATGAATATTACTCGTAACCGCTTTAGTTAAGTATACTCATCAATACCATAACCATATTTTATTTAATTTTTATCGTGAGAGACCTGTTAAAGGGTGCAATTAGCCCCTCTTCAGGTGAACGAGGTATGTGCGGATAGGAAAATGTGAAGGGATGTCCGAGGGCTGTTTAAGAGGACTCCATCCCTTGCATTCGCCTTAACGACTGAGGAAAAACTCGGAAAAAAACTTCAGTCAGGATTGCCGGTCTCAACGGGATTCGAACCCGGGACCTCCCGTATCAGAGTCGAGCGCTTAGCGCCCGAGCCAACACTTTCGGCGCATAACCATAAGGCCCAGCCTAGGGTCGACAGTAATAAAACGGTGGTTTTAAACTCTCCTTTGAGGTTCCATCGAAATATAGGGCGACGGTCGTCGCCCGGCAGACAAGCGCATGCGACTGCTTAGGCGACACGAACTCCAGCCCAATATACAGCTACGAGAGTTGGGGGGTTTTCAGCTATCTGCACACGCCGCCCCGAAAGAGTTACAATCTTGAAACTAGGTATATGACCTGGTATGTGGTCCATGACATACCAAAAAAAATCAACCCAATCCGACAACTCGTTCTGTGTTAAAAAAGGCTCTCAACATCGTCAAATTCCTTTCGGCTGGCTGGTGGCTGGGTGGGTGGGTGGCTGGCTGGCTGGCTAGGAGTTCTCCGCGGAGATTAATTTAGCCTCAGAGAAAACGGTAAATCTTAGAACTATGAAACTTGGACCACACTTAGATGTACTTCAGACGCAGTGACGTTTGCTTTCAAAACCAAAATCGGGTAACAGGGACCGGAGAAAATCAAACTTTGGATGATAATCAAAACACGTAATTACCAAGGCGTGGTAATTTGTACAAACTTGAAATTAAACATGCTATAAACCATTATAAATATCTTACGTCCAAAACACAAGGGGCTAAATTTGGGGATAACCATCGGCCCAAAAATGACAAAAAACATATCTGAACTTGAAGAAATGAATCATTCAAAGAAAACGCTACAACTGAGATGTTTTAAACGTGGAATACATTTTGATATCTCTCATTCTTTATCACTTTTGAATATGGAAAGCAAAATTGGGTAACGGGTACCGGAGAAAATCAAAATTATCAAAAGTAAGTAATTCCATACCCTTATGAATAATACGCGTTACTGAGAAAACGGTTCATCTTAGAACTTTGAAACTTGGGCCACACTCAGATGTACCTCATATAACCAAAACCGGGCAATTGGGACCGGGAAAAAAATCAAAATCAAAACGTGTAATTACTCAGGCGTAGTAATTTGTACAAGCTTGAAATTAAACATGCTCTTAACCATTATAAATATCTAGTGCTGAAAACACAAGGGGTATCTTTGGGGAGACCGTGGGCCCAAAAATGTCAAAAAAACAACTTTGAACTTAACAAATTTAATCATTCAGAGTTTATCATTCACACCTTGATAGCAAACGAACAACAAAAAAATGTAATATCCAACCAAATACAAAAATTTGTAAAAAAAAAAAAAAAACGGCAGCCAAGCTCTCCTTCAAAAGTCTTCGGCTGTGAATGCTGTGAGATATAGAAGTTGAGCTTAGCTTTTTATTCTTTCTCCCTAGTTTCGCTTTGAAAATAAGTAAGATCATTTCGCCTGTTGACGAGCGCCAAGCTAACGATTTTTGTGGTAAAAAAGTAAAATTTTTAAACTCGAAATGGCCATTGAATTTGTTTCATGGCCAAGAATTCTTTTTATGATTTCAAGTTTAAAAATTTTACTTTTTTACCACAAAAATTTTTGGCTTGGCGCTCGTCAACAGGTGAAATGATCTTACTTATTTTCAAAGCGAAACTAGGGAGAAAGAATAAATAGCTTAAGGCTATTCCACCGCGTTTTTCTATTTTCCAAAATATGCTACTAAGTTAAAATATAGTGAATGGCTTTGAAACATGGCTATTTTTAGAAAATCAAAAATATTTTTTCCAAATTTTTCTGATCCGGTACACGGCCAATATAGCCACCTCAAAATAATTTCAAACTTCAATTCGCCAGGGCACACCATTCAACGTACGGTGTTGTGCTTTTGTGACATTAATTTTTAACTGTTTTTCTATGGACTGACTGAGAGAAAACAGATTTATTTTAACAATTGTCTTTCCAGCGAATTTTTTCGTTTGGCGTATTTTTACCGATTTGTACCGCCAAACGAAAAAATTCGCAGGAAAGACAATTGTTAAAATAAATCTGTTTTCTCTCAGTCAGTCCAAAGAAAAACAGTTGAAAATTAATGTCACAAAAGCACAACACCCTACGTTGAATGGTGTGCCCTGGCGAATTGAAGTTTGAAATTATTTTGAGGTGGCTATATTGGCCGTGTACCGGATCAGAAAAATTTGGAAAAAATATTTTTGATTTTCTAAAATAGCCATGTTTCAAAGCCATTCACTATATTTTGACTTAGTAGCATATTTTGGAAATAGAAAAACGCGGTGGAATAGCCTTAACTCAACTTCTATATCTCACAGCATTCACAGCCGAAGACTTTTGAAGGAGAGCTTGGCTGCCGTTTTTTTTTTTTTTACAAATTTTTGTATTTGGTTGGATATGGGCTACGTCCAGCCTTTCAAGCAAACGCTAAGCCCCTTTGCCATTAGGCTCCAAGGAACCAAAGCCGAATACCAAAATTTGAACTAAACTAGGCCAAGACTTATTAGAATATAATTCTTGTCGACTCCACCAGGGCTAATCCACCCTTAAAACATAAATTCTCCTTATTTCGTCACTGAAGCATGTGAAAAAGCATAACATATAAAATAATTGTACAAAAATGATTATATCAGTTTAAGAAAATGAAAGCAAATAACATTGTGCTATGCTTTGCAAGCGGATGCAGTCGCGGGGCAAAGTTAACTTATGGACTAAGAATGCGCAAATGTTGAAGCACAGATAATAGACTACACTACTCAACCAGAATTAGTCAATGTGAAGATTACAATCTTATTCAATGGGTTCCATGCTCTATTTGGATGAGCGTGGCGAGCGAAGCGAGCGAAGCGAAGATTCCATTTCACTACACTGGAAAAAAAATCCGGAATGTTTATTTTTTTGTATTTTTGTGTGTCTGTGAAAACGATTCCGGCTAAACCAATACTCCAATTGCGATGAAATTTTATGGAGGTCTATGAAATTTTTGAACAAAGAACTGCACGGGGGGAAAAATCGATCGAAAAATTATTTCTCATGAAAATCGCAATTTTACGATTTTTTTCGATTTTTTAAAAAATTCTTCGACTTATAACACCTACATGCTTTATCCCATTGTAATGATTTTTTCACAGAACCTTAATTTAATGAAGTAATATATTCGTGTAAAATTTGAGCGCAATCGAAAAATCATTTCTCTTGATAATCGCAATTTTACGATTTTTTTCAATTTTTAAAATTTCTTCGACGAATAAAACCTACATGCTTTATCCGATTGTAATGATTTTTTTCACAGAACTTTATTTTTTGAATTAATATATTCGTGTGAAATTTGAGCGTAATCGAAAAATTATCTATTAAAAAATCGCAATTTTACGCTTTTTTGTTTAAAAAAAATTACGCTCATCCATCAACGCGGCGGGACTTAGGCGTTTTCCTAGTGTAAGAGATTAGATGACATCATATTTTTTATTGACGATGATAATTTTTTCATATCCGCGAATTCTAAATTTAAATGCGTACAATGTGTCAGTGTTTTGATTTCATATGGGACAGATATACCATACGAGAGTAAGTTATGTGATAGAAAATCTGCGGTTCGTTATGCCAATAAAATGTTAGTAAAATGAAATAAACAATAAAGTGTTGAAACTAATTTTATAAACATTATTTCGTTAATTTAAATTTGAACGTAAAACAAATAATTTTAGGATGATATTTTTGGACATTTCCACCTGTAAGTCACGGTTTAAATTTTAATAAATACTAGTTGTAATTAAACGAGGGAGCGAAGCGACTGAGTGTCTCTATTCAACTCAAACGGCCCTCATTCTGTGATTCTGTGTGTCTGTCTGTCTGTACGTCAAAAATCAGCCGAACCGCTGAACAGATTGCGCTGAAATTTTAAACAGACATCCGGTACGAGTTAACTGACAACTGTTAACAAAATCAGCTAGATCCATTGCGATTTAAGCATACAAAAATAATAATGTGATTTTTTTAAATATCGATAGTATTTTGTTTAGTTGCAGCTACCGGGACAAGATTTACCTGGCCTAGTGGCCTAGTGGTAAGCATTTAGCCTACCTAACGGAGGGTTGGGGTTCGATGCCCGTTAGTGTGAACTTTTTTTATATTTTTTGCACCCACATATTATTTTTGAGGGAATGGGATATAAAAGTTAGGTGAATTTGTTTTATCTTGGAAATTTGTTAATGTTTCACGCTAATACGTTTCGAACACGATTCGCATTTTCAATTTTCAATTTAAATAACTAGGGAAACGCCAAAGTCGTTGTTAAACGAGTGAGTGAGACAAGTTTTGAGTACCCGGGAACATCCCATTTCCTCCCCAATACCTAAGGATGGATCTAGCCCAGTATAAGGAATGATACCGGGTACTCAACACATGCTCACTCACTCGTTTAACAACGACTTTGGCGTTTCCCTAGCTACTTTATAACCGTGAAATCACACCTGTCACTAATGGCCAGGAGGTGCCGACTACTTTATAGACGTATAACGGAGAGATGCTGATATCTCGGTGCTAAAAAACATTGCCTCCTGTGAGAATTGAACTCACGACCCCTGGTTTACTAGACCAGTGCTCTAGCCACTGAGCTAAGGAGGCTGATATCTGTTACGCGAGCTATATCTGTTACCTTGTACCACAAACAATAGATACGCGTACGTATGTTCAGATATTATTTTATCTCAACGCCTTTGTGTGTGGAAACTCGGATGTGTTTTGAAATGTGTGGTTATATTTTTCTACAGTATTTGTGTTAAATAAGATTATTTATCTCTTCCAAAGAAGTGAGATTCTGCAATGAAACGACCTTGATGTTTTATAGATTCTGCCACATTTTAATAAAAGACCTTTCCATATTGAAAACGTGAATATTATCACTATCTAATCAATGTTCGAAATCAATTCACTCAAAACATTGTTCAAATTATGCGGAGCACAAATCCGAGGCTTGGATCAACAAATTGTTAAGAATGTTTTATAAAGATTTTACTATTCCAGTGTGGAAAAATATGAGGTGCTATGACACAAAATTCAATATATCCATGACAAAATCTCTTCTGGTGCAAAACACAATATCTAACATGATAATTTCTGATAAACTTGGAGTTCTGTTACAAAACACAATATCTAACATGATATTTGATGATAAACTTGGAGTTTTGTTGCAAAACACAATATCTAACATGATATTTGATGATAAACTTGGAGTTTTGTTACAAAACACAATATCTAACATGATATTTGATGATAAACTTGGAGTTTTGTTACAAAACACAATATTAACATGATATTTGATGATAAACTTGGAGTTCTGTTACAAAACACAATATCTAACATGATATTTGAATAAACTTGGAGTTTTGTTACAAAACGCGATATGTCCAAGCTTACTACTGGGTTTTTGTTGTAATTATGAACACTTCTCACTTCAACACAAGATTAACACTGTTGGATGGGCTCGGACCAACATTTGTATTATTTATTCATTTATTTTGAGTGTTTTTCTTATCTCGATGGACGTATTGAATTTCGTAAGATATATAAGGAGTCATATATCTTGCCCAAATGTTGAAATGACGGAGCACATGTTAAAATGCCGACAGAGTTGGCTTGGTCTTTTAAAAATTAATGTCCCCCACTGAAAACCAGTTGTGTGACTGTGTGGGTGACTAAGTACGTATTAACAGAGTCGATAAGGAAGTTTCCCCTTTGGGGAGGTCCCCTTACTCCCAAGTCAAAACGGAATCTAACGCTCTGCGCGCTGAGGGCGGCTCAAATGTGAAACTAATAAAAGCACTGCACGCTAAATACGGTCAGTAGATTATCGATATGCAGTGACAATGCAATTAACAAAACAACAGACGAAACGTCAAACTTCAATTTTATTTCAATCATATTAGCCCAGGGCCCTAGCCTTTTGAAACGATTTACTATTTTATTATTATTGTACTATAAAGTGTTGCGCAGGCGTCACTGACATTTTCGTACGAAATTAAATGAGATATGGGTTGTTTTAGCCTTACGGACGTAAGTGTAGCCTAGGCCCAAGGCCACAATACAGTTTTCAGACGTAAGTACGCCCTATAATGGAGTTCACATCGACTGTTCAGTGGGCAACAAATTTCGCATTTTGTACAACCCTTAGAAAGGGTTCCAACTGAACAATGCTTCGGAGTGCTTGGTAGCAAAGTGAACCCCATTGTGCAAAAGACAAATACCATCTCGAAACTGAAAGTGTAGTTGATAAGCCTTATCTCTATTTTAATAAATTAATTGTCTTATTTACATTTTTCTAAGCATTTTCGTTTTTGGAGAAGTGTTTATCTTCGTTTTTAAGGAAATATCCGATTAAATCATATCAAAAGTTTATGTTATTTGTTTTGCAATTCCGCTTAGAATTGAGCTACAATTTCGATTTAAAAACATTTTAGGCCTTGTTTTGACTTGATGAATTGAATAAACTATATATGTAATCAGTAAATGAAAAAAATGACACGATTTAACTATCACTTATACAAGAGACCCCACACCTGTCATCCCATTTCATCTTGGATTTTAAATTGTAAACCTGAGTAAATGGTTGTAAAATACCTCTATTATATTCGTCATGCGCCTCTCCATCCTTTCAACTTCAACAAATTCTTTTCGAGAGGGTTGTTTTTTTGGCATTTGTAAAAGGTTCGCAGACTGTATAAATTAATGTATTGTGTAAAACTCAATCACTGGCCAGTAATGCAACTATTGTTATTTTAATCTTATCATTTAATTATTGATGAGTCGAGCAAAAATTATACTACACACACTGTCTAGCCTGCCTTTTTCCGGTTATTTGAGTTTTTGAAAGGCGATTTTAGCATCAGTTTCATTCAAAAGTGTGTATCGAATATTCGACGAATTACAGAATAATAACTAATTATTAACTTGTCTAGAGGAGTAGCGGTATGCTACACGAATGACTAAGTACCCTTCAATAGTTTATAAACCACTGCAGAACCCATGTGTTGATTTCATATTACCGATATTACTGTTGTCCTGCGTTCCACGTTCGAATCCAGGATGTTCTTTCACTCTTGTTTACACCGTTATACAGCGCATGTGTTTATAGACATATAATAATTTAATTAAGTTGTTCTATGTAAATCAGTTTTTATAACTGCATAGGATAGACGTAAAATAAGTAAATACATTGCCAAGTTATTTTGCGAACAAATCTTAATATTTGGTGAAAAATTAAATTAAAAACACCCACAGAACCATCTTTTGACAAGGAATTGATTGACATACGTTATAATTAAGAAAACTTTAAAATGACGCTTGTTATAATGCAATGGCATATGCATGGTTGTTTTCAGTACCTTTTCTCGAGTTGGAATTTAAATGAAGAAGGGCTGAGTGGCAGACAGCAGTAAACCAATATTCTATTGAAACCTTCGTCAACCTTTCAGCTATGATTGGCAACATTAGGGGTCTTGAAAAAGACCAATGTCAAGTGTGGCCCTATGTTCCTCCACTGAATTGTCGGCGTGAATGCCATTATAGGCACTCAAATCGAAATCTTGAACAATACATATTGTCGGCCTAGGTCCTAAGCTTAGGTCTACTCCATCAGAAATATCCTAATTAATGTAGAGAGTTTGCTTTAATGCCAAAACATTCGCCAACATTCGATCGTATTTAATATTTTGACGTTTCCGCCATTTTTCTTCATCGACTGTTAACTACTAGTAGAAAAGTGACGAAGTTTTTTTGAAGTAGTTCCATCAATCGTCACACAGAGTCGCGTGGAACGTTAGATTCCAAACGCCAAAAACCGATTTTTTATGTAACCCAGGCCGGTATAGGGAGTTGGAGGACCTCCCCAACGGGGAAACTTCTTTATCGACTCTGGTATTAATGTATTTATCGTGGAGTAGTGTTACAGCCTGTTACTGTTGCTAGTCCATACAGGGGCCTAGTAATGAACCAGACATCGTAATTATTTAAAAAACAAAGAGGTTTTTAACAGATAAAATGTTGAGTCTAATTTTTAATACCGAAATTATTTCTCTGAAATTAATTATTGGTTATTCCTTTTCGTTGCGTTTTAAACCACTTACTTATTATATTGTGTAGTTTGTTGGTCCTGTGGTTAGAGGCTCTGCTTCCATTGCAGAAGTCCAAGGTGCGATTCACTCTTTACGCAAAAGTTGCTAACTTCTGATGTGGACTTGAGTCCATCAGTTCTTAACTTAGGAATTTGTTAACGGTGACTTCGGAGCCGTCCTAGCAACGAGGCACATAATACATTCTTAGGTTGTTCCGAATCAGCCTTGTTGATTCTGGCTCTGTCCGCGAGTGGAATCGTGTCCAGCTTGGTTGATCGGTGTTTCCTACACAAATGTTCCGTAGTTGGTCATTGTTCGCTCGTCGATGTTGTCGGCGCCTACAGGGCTTGCTGAGTCTGCTTTAAATTTCATGTTCCCCGCTGAAAATCAGTTCAGTGATGAGTGGGTGGACTCACAAGTTACATTATTTTTATTATTTTTTTAGTCTATAGATTTCAACATCCAATTTTACATTTTGGCACGCAATTACAATTTCGTTAAACTTGCTCTCTTGCCGTACGAGAACAATGCCATTGTATCGCAAGTAGAACATAGGACACGCGTGTTAGGCAAACTTCTGTCCTCTCCACAGTTGATTGAAATTTTGTACGGCTATCACGGAAACGGAAATAAAAGGCTCTAAAGTTACGTTTTTTTTAAAATTCATTTTAACTATTTTGGATTTTGTTTTGTCCAAAACTGACAATAATTGCCATGACTTTTTAGTCTTTTAGACTGATTAATAAAAAATATAGCTTGTATTCTACTTCTAAAGGCTGTGCATGTAGGATGACTTCTTGATAAATTTTCACACATGGCTATGCTCCAGGGCTAAACTTATAGATATTTGAAAATTGTCCAGTGTGTCCTGTTCCCTCTTAAGGCTATTGTAATCACCCTAGGGTCAAAATCTTAATAGTCCATGTCCATGGCTGAATGAAAGAGTAGACCACACTTTTAATAAATCAGCATACAATTTTTTTTGTGAGATTTAACCTTAGTGTTGACCATTATATTTCATGTTTTCGACAAAAGTGTAGCCTGCATATTTAGTGCAAAAAAAAAACATTTTTCTGAATAATATAATATTTACCTTAAGCTTCCACCTAAGGAAAATTATCACATAAAAAAATTATTTTTTCAAAACAACTCTCATATTTAGTTGTACTAAAAAGTAGAAAATTAATTTTCGACCAACAAATTTTTGCCTTACTCGGAAAATAAAAGCGTTGGGCGCTCACGGTATTGACATAGATTACATAATTTGTTGTTCATGGAAGGAAAGCGACCAAACATCTTTTAAGTACATTTAAATATAAGCGTTGTTTTTAAAAAAAATCAAAAAAATCATGTAATATTATTTTATACTTTTTAGTCTTAACAAATGTGGTAATCGATTATGTGCTCACTGGACGTGTCCGAATTTCTGCATCTGGTTGGCCCATCCTCACTAGTTGTGACTATTTTCCCATATGAAGCTTTGTTTGATTAATTAATTATGATGAATTAATTAAATAACTAGTGAATGTGATAAATTGATTCACGTATTGTCACAAAGTATATACATCTGTGTGAAAAATTTCAGCTCGATCGGACATTGGGAATTGGGTGAAATATCTATTCTAATATAAAACTTTTATTTATTAATTACGATGAATTAATTGATTAATTAGTGAATCTGTTTATTTATTCATCTATTGTCATCAAGAATACGAATGTTTGAAAAATTCCAGATCGATTGGTCATTGAGAAATGGGTTTAAATATCGATTATTAGATTCCGTCCGTCCAGACACACACACACACACACACACAGACAGACAGACAGACAGACAGACAGACAGACAGACAGACAGACAGACAGACAGACAGACAGACAGACAGACAGACAGACACATGAAACTAATATAAGTGTTGTCAAATAGATTTCTGAATGAACGTTGGTGAACAATGTTGTCGGACGGTACAAAACTAGATAAAAACTCGTATTTTGTACCGTTTGTAAAAAAAAATCGTTCACCAACTTATCTCAGTTATGTCCCGGCCAAAAAATCACAATTTATTTTTACTTTATATTATATTAAAGGCCCTCTTTCATTCAGAAAACTTTTCATCCATGTTTCTTCAACTTCCAAATAATCCGCCAAAGGTGGATACTATAGCCTTCAACTTAATCAGATGAATTTAGGTAGGACCTTACATGTCAGAAGTTAATAATCTTCAGCCTGAAGCTGGGTTCGAACACGATAACTTCAGGGTTGAAAGCAAGGACACATTGCACCGTTCCAACGACACATATACCCACAATCTTCACACTTGTTAATAATTATTAATATAACCATCCAATTATTTCTCTAGTTTAAACGTCTCTTTAATCTCCAGGTCAACTAAGTTTCCAAGCTGAGATTGACTGATGTATGGTTCATTGACTTGTTTTCCCTCGCACATAGAGCACACCTACAGATCGATGTATTTGTCTCCTAAGGCCTGGTTTAATATTATGTTTTAATTTTGTAAATTTCTCGTGGTTACCCTGCCCAGGGAGCAATGTATGCCCTTCTTCAGGTGTCTTACTAGATACATTGGAATAAGCACAATTGTGAAGGGATGTCAGAAAGATGTTTAAAAGGACTCAATCCTCAATGCTTATCCTTAATCCATGTATTTCTGGAACTTGGTTTTGTAATGGACATACAAATAAATAAACAACTGTGAAAAAAATGTAATGTAATGTTTTATGAGTATTTTAAGTGAAGCCCGCATTAAGTAAACTTAACATTTCCCAGTGGGCCTTGATTAAAACGGGTCTTGCACTTGATCAATAATAAACAGTCACACACGCACGTTGTATACGAGTTTATTTAGAGTGAATTACAAAGTACCTTCATTGCTTCTGACGGAATACACAAGTGTTCAATACGTTTACAACCATAGAAACAAGCTTTCATAGAGTGTCTATGTTTATTCACAAGAAAAAAGACCTGTTAAATTATTGGATGAGCGTAGCGAGCGAAGCGAAGATTCCATTTCACTACACTGGAGAAAAAAATGCGGAATGTTTTTTTTTCTTCTTTTTTTTGTATTTTTGTGTGTTTGTCCGCACGATTTCGGCTAAACCAATACTCCAATTGCAATGAAATTTTATGGAGGCCTTTGAAATCTCTGAACTTAGAACTGCCAGGTTTTTGAGCGCAATCGAAAAATTATTTCTCATTAAAATCGCAATTTTACGATTTTTTTCGATTTTTGAAACATTTCTTCTACTTATAACACCTACATGCTTTATCCGATTGTTATAATTTTTTCACGGAACCATAATTTTATGAATTAAGATGTTCGTGTGAAATTTGAGCGCAATCGAAACATTATTTCTCATGAAAATCAAAATTTTACGGTTTTTATCTTTTTTTAAACAATTTTTTGACTTATAACACCTACATGCTTTATCCGATTGTAATGATTTTTTTACAGAACTTTTATTTTATGAATTATTATATTCGTGTGAAATTTGAGCGCAATCGAATAATTGTTTCTTATGAAAATCGCAATTTTACGATTTCTTTTCTTTTTTTAAATTTTGGTTAACTAAAAAAATTTAAAAATTTAAGTTTATTTTTTATTAAATTTAAATTAATTAAAAAAAATCTTCAACAGTAATGATTTTTTCACAGAACAACAGAAAATCCGTATAACACATGGCAGCTCATAATACACCAATTACGCTCATCCAACAACGCGGCGGGACTTAAGCGTTTTCCTAGTTAAATATATGCCGTGGAACAGAGAGCCAATAGTGTCAAGACCCGACTGTTCTCCCAAGGTCCTCCAAATATCCAAGCGCCCGTCTTTCCACTAGGACATTCAGATGACCTTGGAACACATTAGATAACAATAGGGAATATTCCACTTAATATTTTATATTTTATTTTAATTCTTATTCATGTCTTAATAGTCACTGCACTTTTTTTTATCTAAAAAAATGTTTTTTGTGTAATTTAAACAAGAAGTAAATTGGACCCCCAGTTTGCGCGCCAAAAACGAGCGTGCGCCATCTTTGGACGGTACTACGTCATAACTGTGTTGAGTCAAGGCCAATTGGAAACTAAATGTACGTATATTTGTACATATTTACATACAGACGGCGGTGCTCGCCCATCCGCTCAACACAAACAACTCCACAGGGATGTACATTTTCACCGTCTTTTGTTTTTGTTTTTTCGTATGTGACAGGAGATTTCGCGAGATCATTGTGATAATGAATAACGAGCATTTTGTCTTGAATTTTTGCATAGCCTAGGACTATCATGCTATTCTTTATCTACACTAGGCTTTAATTAGTGATCAAAGTAAGGTTTTTGTGCGGGATATATGTCAGAACACGGAAGTGCAGGTTAGGGTTGGCAAGCTAAGCCAAGGGCTTGTCAAGTGAGTAATTTTAGTATTCACATACCAATGCCTATATCCTACAGGAACGATTGGCCTAGACTGTTGTATTATCAATAATTAACTACGTCAAGGCCTAGACCTAGGACTGTTTCAGTTTTGTTTTTTGATTGCAATGTCAACTTTTCTCGTTTTGTGGCTGTGTCCGCCATCTGTTTACATTACTGTAGGCTACGCTAGGCGCTGCTATGTTTCAAAACACCGCCGTCTTGATGTATATCTCGATCCTACTATAATACTATTCCAACATCTTTGGTCTGGATGTATGTTTATCCAGACGGCGTTGGATCAACACAGTTCTGACGTCACAGTCGTTTTTGCCGCTTTAAAAAAGTGCTGCTTTTAAAACGGCTATAAATCACTGGATTATTATTTCACGGAAAAACAAAGTACATATTTGTAATCGGGACAAAATACTTCTTCTAAAAAATCTATTCGTACAGTATTTGGCGGAAGTGGAATATTCCCTATTATAGACGAAAGTGAAAAATGAGATCACTACAAAACACGTAGAAATACAATTGAGAAGCCTAAGTTGAGTCGGAAATGCCCTATAACAATATCCACCTTGTAATACTAAATATCAAGTATTGAAAGGTGCTGCAAAAGATTCTGCTCGACCGATTTATAGGACTTAAACCTGTGAAAGCTGCAACACTATTGTTGTCAGGCTACTTGGCCTAATAGGGCTTCCAACAGATGTAGGGCTGCTTCCGTGAGCTGCAATCACTCTGGGGTAGATCCCACAGAACTCTTTGTGTGCAGTACATCACAGCACACACGGAGCCAGCTACGGGTCTTTGAGAGCTCCACTTAATGGATGGAATGTCGCTTAACAATGCACCACCTGAAATTTACAAAATATAATTGAAGAGAATTAGTGACAATGTGTATAATATGTTGTTTTTTGTGGATCGTGGGAATACGCAAAATAATCACTCTATATTGTCAAGTTTTGGACTAGTTTATAGTCATATCCTAGTTGTTTCATTATTCAAGAAGGTTCCACATTCCTGAGGATTGTCGTAATTACTATCAACAATGAATGTTGTGATTGCGATCCAGAGGGATGTGATGTCATCGTTAACATTGAACGAGAGTTTAAACAAGTCTATCATTATTGCGATCGTGTTTGGAGCACAAGGAATGCGTACGTTTCAATAACATGGGTTGCTGATAATTAATAAGAGGTCAGGGAAGGGACCCTCTCTATTGAGCGTTGAGACGACGGAGGGCACTGAAGAAGACTTGTGACTGGTGCTCGGACATAGGAGAATCAATAGGGGATCAGGGGAAGTAAAGGTGACAATGGAATCGAGCCTCGTGGGGAGGGGAGAATAGCCCAATGTTGTAATCGTCGCCGTTATAAAATTTAATATTTAGATTTGAGGGATTCTATACAGGTGAATAACTTGGAAGTCAAATACGCAGGGTAATGCTAAGTAAGTATAATATATTGAAAGCACAGTGTGATACAATGGTGTAGACAAACGAAATTGTACGAGAGGAACTCTCTCTAAGAACGGTTCCTCTAGTAAGAGCCTCGAGCCTACCTTACAATGCCTTTTTGGTAGCTCGGATAATTGCAGTAACGAAGCTTGTTTCCTATTGGCTGAATGAAACAAGCATAGTTATTGGTTATATTGAATCACGTGATAGCATCCTCTAGCTTAAAATAACAAAGTCGTATGTAGCTGGAACACTTGGTAATACAAAATGTTTAAAACGGGTACTGTTAAAAGAAGTAGTAAATCCAAAAGCGACATCCCCTAGCTATACCTTAAGAGGTGTTTGTAATAACTCTGTCTTACAGGGAGTCTAGGATAAACAAAGTTAAAAGCCCACAACACTCTGATCGAATGTAGATGCTAAGTACTACACGTGTGGGCTTACAACAGCTAGGTACTACATGTTTGTAATAACATAAATCTATAGTGACATCCCCTAGCTGTACCTTAAGGGGGGTTTGTAATAACTCTGTCTTACGGGAGTCTAGGATGAACAGAGCTAAAAGCATCACAACACTCACAATCGAATGCAGATGCTAAGTACCACACGTGTGGGGCACACGTGTGGGCTTACAACACTCCCCCCTTAAAACTAAAGTCATCCTGACTTTATTACCAAGCAAGGGTTGTAAGTGCTCAGGTAAGGAGACCCCAAGTAATCTTGAAAACATTACCAAATGTAAAAATTCCTAAGTACCCAAGTCACTGAAATACATGTGATAGTGAGAACATCACCAAATAAAAGTACAAGGGTAAGGTTATTAATTACCAATTACTCAATGTGTCAAAACACAATTATTTATGAAAACATTACAAAGGTAAAATTATTAATTACCAATAACTTTATGTATCAAAACACAATTATTTATGAAAACGCTATACCGAAGGTAAAATTATTATTTATTAATTACCTGTTTTAAAAACACCAATTATTTATGATACCTCGTCTACCAGAAATTCGCTCGACCCTCGGACGATGAATGTCTGCCTCCAAAGCAGTGTCTCCATCTGGGTCAACAATAGAAGTCAAACTAGCCCTATGGTTATATGCTACCATCAAATCATCATTAGAAGTTTTGATTTTACTGTTATCAATACAAATGCTTAGTTTCTGCCCCTCCGTCCCTTGGACAGCAACTGTGGAATATATTCCAACGATAGCATTTACAACATGTGTAATAAAACAATGCCAAGGCAACAATAGTAATAAACACATAAGTCAAAATAGAATAATGTCCAAATTTGTTTCTCAGGCTTGTTTTCTGACCTGCTTGTTCAATCATTTTACTTATTTCACTTAGCTTATGGCTTGCAACATTTAATTCATCCACATGATTCATGATAGGTCTAAAAATAGTATTTAACTTTAAAGAACTTATATTCAATTTATATTTGTTGTTAAACTCTTCACAACAATCCAAATTAATGTCAAATGGCGGTACATAATCTATCAGCAATTCACTTGAGTAAGTATTCTTAGGTATAAGCATTGCTGAATTACCGTACGCCTTACAATCCTTATCTAAAGAAAACTTCCTGTCCCTTCAAGTATAACATCAATTGGTTTTAAATGATCCGTATTGGATTTGCAAGTGATTGTTAGACTTTCAGGTTTAGGTAAGGTAAACAACCAACTGTTAGAAGTTTGCAATTGCATCCACAATGATCTTTCTAGCGTTACAATTCTCTTATCGCAATCTAACGGTATAACCTTATCAAACTGGTACAACTTTACTTCACATATCTCATGTATGTGGGCCAAATACAATGGATGATTTTGCTGACAAATAAAATGATCGTCCATAGTTTCTTTACACTCTTTTAGTTCCATTTGCGATAGCACGGTGTAATGATGCTTAAATTTTATCTATCGCCAAATACTCTGTACCTGGTTGTATAAACAAATACTTATTTCCCTCCATTTGCACTGGAACGGGATCAGCTTAAACAAGGTGACGTCTCCTGGTCGGACTAATGGAATTAGTATCAATACAACCAACCTATTATCTTTCACAACCACGCTCACTTGAATTGTTTTTAACAAATAATGTGCGTTCTCTTCACTCATGGTGTGGGAAAGGATAAAGTTTGCGGAACATAAGGTAACACCTTCCTTAACTCAACAACAATCTTTTCAGGTGTCATATGTAAGGATGGATTACGCCCCCTTGAGCACTTAGTATAGCAGTTATTAGGTGGTTTAATTCATCTCGATACTGACTTATCATTAGAGTAATTAACGCCACGTGCTCTTCACATCACTCTTAAAATGGAAAAAGTTAAGAGTATGCGTAAGTTTATCATCAGATTCATTGATATGCTTATTAATCCTATCCAAACTATCCTTCATTAACTTCTCATTATGTTCGACATTCCCAATAGTACTATTCATGCATGAATTGTAGACTGTACAATACTCGTTTGTTGCTCAACTAACCTTGTAAGTTCCTGATCATTTTCGTTTACCCTTTTTAATTTGCTCATTATAATAGTCGGCATCAGCCTCGTCTAGGGTCCCAAACAACATTTTTGCCCCTTCACCAATAAAATTAATCAATCCGCGCTTACTTCTGAAATTAGATTTTGTTCCCAACAATTGTCTAACTAGATCCTTATCAGTCTTAATCTTCATCAAGGTTTGCTTGATAGTTGAAGCAAAACTGATTACATGAAGTCCAGCGATAATCCGCAACCACGGGATCCTTACATAGTTTAAGAGTAATATCGTTGTACAATTCCAGCTGAGTATATTTTAATTCAAAATGCGTCAGATCTACGTACGTGAGAAGGCTCCACTGGTCGCTATAAAAATTAACATGACCCAAGTTTCGTAATGTATTCCCGGACTGTGGTCGTACTTTGTTACCCTGTAGGGCGTTTCGTCTCCTCCTTTGACGCCCACGAGTAGCCCGGGTTTTGACATAACGAACAATAGTGCGCCCCTGCAACAAGGGAATCCTTGTTACTGGTTTATTATTGTACTATTTTAACTCACAAAATGTTTCATTCGGCCCAGAATGGACTGTAACAAACCGTCTCCCTTGTTTTATAGTGTAATTAACAGGCCCCACCTTAGAAACAACCTCATAAGGTCCTATGAAAGGTGCACATAGCTTCCTAGACCGACCTCTCTTGACCGTCTGGTCGTACAACAATATCTTATCTCCAACCTCGTAATTAACAACTTACTACTCTTATCATAATATTCCTTCGATTTTTCCTTCTTTAATAACAAATGCTCTCTAGCAACTGACTGTGAAGATTGCAGTCTCTTTTTCAATTCCATTGCATAGTCGTCGTAAGTGTACTGTGGCTCGGGTAGGGAGTTTAATGAACTTGGAAACTTAGCCTTCACCCCGTATACCAACTCGTAGGGTGAATAGCTAGTGCTCGTGTGGGGTGTGGTATTATAAGTAAACATAGCATAGGGTAACCACTCGTCCCAGCTCCTCTGGTCGTTGTCAATGAAATGTCTTAGATATTCAGCCAAGGTTCGTGGCTGCGTTCAAGGGCTCCGTTAGATTGAGGCCTGTACCCTGATGTATTTATTTTTTTTATTTGCAATAATTTGCACATATTTTTAAATAGTTCACTTAAGAAATTAGCCCCTAAGTCCGTGAGAACTTTGGTCGGAATTCCGAATTTAAGCACGATTTTAGTTACAAACTCTTTCGATATTGTTTCGGCTTCCTGATTAGCTATCGGTATTCCCTCTGAGTATTTAGTTAAGTGATCTTGAAACGTTAATATGTACTTGTTCCCAAAAATAGTCTCAGTCAAGGGCCCCACAACGTCCTAAAGAAATTTTCTCCCAAGCCCGGTGTGGTGTATCAGTTATTTCCATAGGCTATGCGACCTAGGTTTTAATAGCTTATTACGCTGACATGTAACCACATTTATTTATGTACTCCTTTACGTCATTCTTCATACCCGGCCAATGGTACCTTTCTTTTATCCTATTCAACATCCTATTACAACCTTGATGCCCCCCTAGAGGTTTATCATGAAATTCACTTAGAATTATTAGCCTCTCTGCAACATTGGGCTCAATTATTTCATCTCCCTTCGTCCTACAAACAAAAACATTTATGTCCGTTTGTTTAAACAAAACCGTAACATAACTCGCACTTGTGGCCATTCTATGTTATACTGTTCGCTCGAAATTACCGAAATAGCCAAGTTGACAACATTGTCTCGTACACAAACATCTTTCAAAACATTAATTGATTCCCATAAACGTTCGTAACTTGTGACGTCTGAAACCTTCTCTTTATTACCACATAGTAAACATTCCTACCCTCATCATCTACCCTAGTTATACTCGGAATAGGGTTTCTCTGGTTGTCCTGAATCAACAAACACATCCTTCTTACACGCTTCCTCGTGCGTAAAAAAATATGCTACTGCATATGTTTTTCGGAATCTCTGTCAAAATCATATCGCACTCCTTGATCTTATCATTAACGATGACATTAGTCCTCAATATACTTCTGATATCTTTCATAACTGAATTTATCGGTATCAATTACGCAAATTCGGCTCAGACTGTCGGCGTTCGTGTTTAAACGTCCCGCCTTGTGAATCACTTTGTATTCATACTCTTCTAACTTTAATCTCCACCTCATGAGTCTCGATCCCGGGTCTTTTATGTTGAAAATCCACGTTAGTGGTTTGTGATCTGTTTACGATCTGAAAACATCGTCCATACAGATATGGTCTAAAATAATTTGCTCCCCACACAATCGCGAGTAATTCTTTCTCAGTCGTGGCTATAGTTACATTCGGCCTTGTTCAAGGTTCGCTGGCATAGCTATTGGCAATCTTGACCAATTGGTCCCTGTGAGAGTAAATGCCCCTAAAGCTAAATTACTAGCGTCGGTAGTGAGGTTGAATTCTCTCTAAATCGGGATACTGTAGAATAGGTGCTGTAGTTAGCAAAAATCTTTAACTTCTCGAAAGCTTCCTGCTGTAACAAGTCCACTTAAATTCATTTTCTTTCTTTAACAATGCATTTAGAGGTTTCAAAAGCTTGCTGAAATCTCTGATGAATTTACGATAATATGAGGCTAGACCGATGAAGGATTTAATATCTCGTTCACATTTCGGAATCGGAAAGTTTACTACTGCTTCAATCTTTTAGGATCGGTTTGAAAACCCTTATCGGTCACTACATGACCCAAATACGTAACTTCCTACGCAAAAATTCACACTTGTCTATGTGTATTTAAGATTGTATAGTCCCTTAACCGTTCAAAAATATCTCTGAGCTTGTTTTGGTGCTCTTGCAGTGTGGTTGCATGACAAACGATATCGTCCAGATATACATAACAATGAAAACCCTGCAGACCACTTAATACTGTATTCATTAACCGCTGGAACGTGGCAGGGGACCCCTTAAGGCCCATTGCATCCGTGTATACTCGTACTTGGACAGCCCTGTACTGAACGAAGTCTTGCACATGTCATCTGGTGCAAGGAATTTGATAGAACCCACTAGCCATGTCTAAACACTGAAATACTTTGAGTTACCTAATTGATCTAGAATTTCGAGATATTTGGTAGAGGAAAGCATCACCCTACTGTTACAAACATTTAATTTCCTGAAATCAATTACTACTCTCCATTTTTGTTTACCTGAGGCATCGAGTTTTTTAGGAATTACAAGAAGGGTGTGCGTTCCATGGACTGTTACTTTTACGCACTATTCCTTCTTTGAACATTTGTTCTACCTGTTCATTCACCTCTTGTTTATGTTTATGTGGTAAACGATATGGCCTAACGTTTAAATTTGGGCCTGTATCTTGCTTAGTGGTTATTCTGTGTTCTTACTGCATCGGTGCACGTTAACTCGTCACCAGGAAGAAGAATATATCATTATATTCTCTGCATACTTCTAATAGGGTATCGCGTTCCTCTGAATTTAAATGTTCTGTTCTCCCAAGGACTTTTCTAGTGTTTCTAATCTTTCTGCCGTTTGGCTGACATTAAACCCGTAGCACTGAAAAACTCCTCTAAAGTGACCTCTGGCACTTCTATTGTAATATCTTGCGATTAACATTCATTATGGGGACAACACAAATTCCATTTTCTGATCGCGTCACACATCGACCTAATAAATAGCCCATCTCGTATCTCGTTTGGCTTCACTGTAACCTGTTTCCCCCTGAATTATTCAAAGCATTTATAATCATTTCACTGCGAGCAGGTATAGTGAATAGTGCTTGTTGATGAGATAATCCCCAACAATTACCGTTTAAAAACTCACACATGAATCTGCATAGTTTATTTTTACGTTATACTTGCTTAAAAAGTCCCTGCCTAACAGACCCGTCATTTCTGATAGGGATTTTTCGTCCACTACGTGAAAAGGGTGAATTATCTCTTCATCGTCGTTTAATTTAATTTTCGCATATGCCACGCCCAAGGTTCTAACAGTTTTATCCGATATACCTGTTTAAATTTGATGCATCGTCTTCAAAGATCTGTGCGTTTTCTCTTAATTTATGTCTTTTAATTAAACTGACGTCTGCGCCCGTGTCCAATAAAAGATTTACCTCACCGGTAAAGGCAATCTCAGTTGGTACGCGGACCGTGTCAAACTTGAGGCTTTCGCCTAACGTGCAGCCGACCTGTGGTCGCCCCCGGACCTCGGGTTGCTGCCCCCCGATGGCCCTGTTCCGTTTAACGTCTTCTGGCCTTCTGCCTTGACCTTCTCACTAAACATACGTTTCCGACAATCTCGGATCACGTGTCCGGACTTCTTACAGTAGTTGCAAGTTACGCGGTCACGTGGACCTCTCTTTTCACAAAAACATCTGAAGCCTCGCGGGTGCGTCCACCGAACGAGGTCTTTTTAGCAAAACAATTGGAGCTTACATGCCCCATACGCCCGCAATTAAAACACTGTTTCCCCTTATGGTTCCCACTTTTAGTTCCAAAAAACTTCTGACTTGCCTGGTCACTATGGGGTGCGCATTCCTCTAAAACCGCGGCTGCTACGGCATCCTCGAATTGTGTTTTAATTTTTCGATTTTACCATCATTTTGAGGGGTTGCTGCAAACCCTCTTGGAAATGTTTAAAGCTTGCGTTCGCAAAGATCTTGAATGGCGAGTGCGGCCCCGCGCTCCTGGTTCTCGATAGACGCGTCAATTAACGGTCCTAGAACCCGTTCGATTCTCTGTGCGTATGACCTAACATCCTCACCTGCCTTCTGACGGCTCGTCGTCAGCTCTAGCTGTAGGTGTGCGATGGTTCGTTTTCTATGTAAAACTCCTCGAGCTGTAGCTTTAATAATTCCCACGTGTCTAATGTCCTGAACCGATAACGTTATAGGCTTTACCTGTTATTTTATTTTTTATGATGTCGAGCAACAAAATTTTATATAGTCTTCCCCGACTTTACTCAAAGCTAGCTCACAGCTACTTATGAATTTCTGTAAGTCCTCACGCTTTCCATCGTATGACGGAATAGCTTAACCGCCATGTCAAAACTAAGAGTAGGTGGCGCCATTTCTATTTTTATTTTAGAGCTATCGACAATTGAACCACCTGGGCTATCAGTATGAAACGGAATTGGGCAAGGAAGGATAAAGTACATTGAGTGACTCACCACATGACGTCTTCGGACGAACTGCTCTTTGAATAAGAACTGCTACTGCCCGACGATCTTGCTCTGCTCACTGGTCCTCGGTTCGATCACCTCCGCCCAACGGTTCTCCTGCGGCCTCCTTGAACTCCGGCTCGAATCCCTGGTTGGTCCCAACTCGACGCTCCGAATACGAATTAGTAGATTCTCGTAGCTTTGTTTTGTTTTATTTATTTTTTGTTTTTACTTAACTTTTAGAAATGTTTGTCCACTCGCAGAACTTTTATATAGTGTGGAATTTCGCAATTTTAGTGAATTTTAATTAAATGTCATGTTATAATTGCAACAATGTTTCTTCATAGTTCACAAGTTATTGGCTTACAATGTTCTGAGTTCTGCTAATTAATACGAAAATTATTTTCTACAGTATTGGATCGCATTAGAAATGTTTTGGTGCGATTTTATTAATGTTCGGTTTCGGTTATAGGAATTAAATTTTTCGTTTCACTTTATACTTTTGGAATTTTCAATGTTCGTAATATTCACCAGATTTTTATGCGCAAAATAATGTCAGTTTTTGGAAACAGTCGTTTTCTCGGAACGCTTGCTCGTACTCTTCACAAAACTCGCAAAATTCGTAACTCATCAAAATTCGTAACTTCTAAAACTCGGAACTTCTCAAATTCGTAACTTCTCAAAATTCGTAACTTCTCAAAACTCGGAAACTTCTTCTCAAAACTCGGAACTTCTCACTTTCTTCACGTAATGCTCTTAATTTAGATTAATTGTCCGAAAAAGGATCTAAGAGATGGCTTTTGCTGGCCACCCCCCAATTTCGTTTGAATACTATTGCACTTACTATAGATTTTTCTCCGCGCCCTGTCTGCCTGATGATTGAGGTCGTAGTTGCACGGAACCACTGAAGGCTGGCTGGCGGACTTGACACTAAGAGTCGCGAATTCTTAACACAATCACACGTTTTGGGATCCCACCGCTGCCACCAAAATTTTATGTTGTAATCGTCGCCGTTAAAAATTTAATATTTAGATTTGAGGGATTCTATACAGGTGAATAACTTGGAAGTCAAATACGCAGGGTAATGCTAAGTAAGTATAATATATTGAAAGCACAGTGTGATACAATGGTGTAGACAAACGAAATTGTACGAGAGGAACTCTCTCTAAGAACGGTTCCTCTAGTAAGAGCCTCGAGCCTACCTTACAATGCCTTTTTGGTAGCTCGGATAATTGCAGTAACGAAGCTTGTTTCCTATTGGCTGAATGAAACAAGCATAGTTATTGGTTATATTGAATCACGTGATAGCATCCTCTAGCTTAAAATAACAAAGTCGTATGTAGCTGGAACACTTGGTAATACAAAATGTTTAAAACGGGTACTGTTAAAAGAAGTAGTAAATCTATAGTGACATCCCCTAGCTGTACCTTAAGAGGGTTTGTAATAACTCTGTCTTACAGAGAGTCTAGGATAAACAGAGCTAAAAGCATCACAACACTCACAATCGAATGCAGATGCTAAGTACCACACGTGTGGGCACACGTGTGGGCTTACAACACAAAGTCCGGGGTTCGATGCCACGTGGGAACCGAGGATGGAACTGATCGAGGGTCGTGCGAGGAAAGCGAAGTGAATAGCATCTGGAGACTAAGTCAGGAGTGCCAAGAGCCGGATGTAACCGGGTCTAGCCACCTAAGAGGCGAAGAGAGAAGACCAGGCGGTCAAGGGATCCGGAGTCAAGAGTCGACACCAACCTAGCAGGGTCAGGGGGAAAGTGTGAGCCATGTTCTCATACTAATAGTGTCAATAGAGAAGGGGGTACGAACCCACGTTCAACCGAGTACGATGCATGGACTCCCTGGTTCTAGGCAAGGGTTGTAACCTTTTGGTCTGATATGAGACAATTTCAAAGATATTTAAATATTAATTTGTTCCCGCCTTTCAAATTGTATAATTATTTTGAATAATTAATTACATTTAAATAATTATATGAACTATTTCAGCCAATAATATTTCATTTTATTGTGTTATGACAATTTATCAGCCACGCGTAATAAATAATGACTAGTGTTTGTGCTTCGTATCCGCGTCGTCATGGCCATGGCCAGCTGCGGTGATTACGTAATCGCTGTCCGTATGAACTGTGAGAATGGAATGTTTTCTCGTTCACTGCGCTACATTATCGGCAAGTGCACGTGAACTCTGGTCATTCAGTGACGTCACACATAGCTTGTGGAGTGTGGAAACATTACTTTCATCAACATTTGCGCAACACAACTTGCACGTGCGTGCATAAATCTCCGTACGGAATGACAGTCCCGGGTGACTTGTGTGTGATTGCTATGCATCTTTTGAATGGTTGGTATCAATAAACTATCTGAGTTTCATCATGCAACTACGTCACGTTTTTTGAACCGTGGGACCGAAAACATACCCCCACTTCTGCCTAATCACCAGGGCGTAATAGACTAAGCCAATTACAACACTCAATTTCCGTGACTACGTCACAAAATCATCAGTCGAAATGAACGCGAGCAGAGAAGAAGGATTCTTCAAAAACACACTTACTTGGTCTCTCGAGGAGACTTCACGTCCGGGTTGCGGCTCTAGACAGGGCGGATCAACCAGGAACTTGGGCGAGAATTTGGAACTTCGATCGTTTGGATTTTGGAACTTGGAACGTGGGCGAGAACTTGGGCGAGAATTTGGAACTTGGAACGTGGGCGAGAACTTGGGCGAGAATTTGGAACTTGGAACTTGGTCGAGAACTTGACCCCTGGACCTGGTCAATATCTACAAATCTACGAATCGCGATAACACGGTAAAACAAACTTGCTATCTACGAACGAACTTTTATAAAAATGGCTGGCTAACTTTTTATTACTGAGAACTTTTTATTATTGAGAACTTTTATTATTGGGAACTTTTGAGAATTTGATAACATGTTTTTGTAATTGTAAATGTAACATAACTTGATTTGATTCATTATAATTGTATTTTGAAACTGGTTTTGTTAATTTGTGTTAACCTTTCGTTGTCTGTCTGTCCCACTCAATATTTTATTTCAGTTTTCTTAAATTAAACTTCAGCAGTTGGCAAGACTGCATGCTTACTGACTTGAGCTAGACCGGCGCACTCTTCTAAGGTTGGTAATTGTTTTTCTCAACAGCTGTTTGACTTTGAGTGACAGTGAATTTTTGTTTGATTGTTTTTCAATTTTGGATAAAATAAAGTAGTTTTTTTTTGTTTTAATTTGTTGTGGGGCTTGTTTGGCTATTTAGCGACATTGGCTTCAACTAGTGGGGCTGGGAAGGGCTATTTAGCGACATTGGCGCGCCAACTGTGTGGCTTGATTCTATACACTACCCGAGATTAATAATAAATAACTAAATAAATAATATAAAACGTGGTGCTTGCCAACTTTTAACCTAAAATTTTATTTTGAAAACTGAATAATTAAAATCAAAAATGAGTGTGAAGGACGACAAGGAAGGTTATTGTTCTGAGAGTGATACTAATGTAGAATTCAATGTTACTAGTGACACGACAACTGAGATCATGGAGGCTCCAGAGGTCCACAACTCACTCACAAACCCAGGAAACCCACTTGCTGAGTCCACTCACCTAGGCCTAGAATCTCCTAGACCAGTGATGGAAATCACAAGGCCTAACGAGATCACACCTAAGCCTGGACCTAGGACTACTTCTACAGGTACTACGGGCATTAACCAACAACACAGTGAGTCTAGCAATGTTGAACAAAATCAATCACACAGTGAGTTTAATAAAATAGAAATGTTATTAAATTCACTTATGAAACACATTGATAAGGGAAATGCGGAACTCAAAGCAGATAATCTAAAATTAAATTCAAAAATTGATAAAGGAAATGAAAAAACTAGTACAGATATTGCCGGAATAAAAACCGAGCTGAGTGCAAAAATCGATGAGGGAAATAATCAAATGAAATCAGATATTACTGACTTAAGAACCGACATAAATAAAATAATAACCGAGCTGAGTGGAAAAATTGATAAAAGATACGAGGAACATAGAGCAGATCGGATAGAACGTGAATCAAAATTGAAAGCGGATAAAGTAGGCGTAGAGAGAGACGAAATAGAAATAGATGTTGAAGCGTGTGATGATAAAAATGTTGGGTTATTGGAGAATGCTAGAGATATTGATGTTTCCGGGTTAATTAATAATAATTATAATGATGTCGTTGAGATAAACCTTAGTGTAAGTGATGCGGATAGTGAAAGTGTAGGGCGAGATAGGGCTAACAATATGACAGTTAGTGATGATGTTGATAACGAGAGAAACCGAGTTTATAAAGTTGAATTTAGTTGTGACGTAAGTGAAAACGTAAGTAATAAAGTGATAAACAAAGTTAAAGTTGATAGTGGAAGTGACGTGTAATCTAGTAAAAGTGATTAGATATGAGAAAACGGAGAACCTAAAAATGAAAACGGAAGAGAAGGTGAAAATTGTGTTAAAAATAATAATAATAATAAACTGGAAGTGGAAATAAAAGAAATTTTTAACCCGGAATACATAAATAATTTAGTAGTTGACGATAATGGAGTGAGAATCGAACCAGTGAGAAACGAGTTATTGATAGTGAGAGATGAGGGGATTGAGGCCTACTTAATGCGTAAACAAAATTTAAATAAAAACAAGCGTAACGTAAACTTAAAATATTTTGGTCAGGATAAATGGGACTTTGTAAAACAGATAGATAAGATTAAAATCAATGACAGATGGTTTGGGAAAATTGAAAAACTTACTGAACTATACAAGAGAAGGGAGCGTTGGAAAAATAAGCCTTCAGCAAAAATCAGAAAGTATGAGAGTGAAAAAGGGAAGAATTCTAAAATTAAATGATTAAAATTTAGACCGGTAGGAGGTTAGGACACCCAGGTGTCAACACAAGGGAACACAAAGCCTAAACAAAACATAAACTAAAACTTGCTTTTCATAAATTAAAAATATGTACTTTAAACTAACACAAACCTAATCAACAACAATTTATAAAATAAACTTGACTGCTACATAAAATAAAATTGGGAATTTTAAATAATAACTTTGAATTTATTTTTAATGTGGACTAAAAATAAAATAAATATTGAATTTAAACCAGAATGGATAGAGAACAAAAAGTGACAAGGAGCTTTGAGGGGATTAAAACCTACCAGTAGAAGAACACAGTAGGCATAAATTAAATTACAAACATTTTAAAACCTAACAGTTTGTAAAATAGAAAGAGTAGGCTATGGAATAGATTTCAACCAGCTGTTATAAAACTTGACCTTGACTTAAAATAACATAAACAATGGATGCAAAGTGGCCAGCCTTCACAGACAGATAGACACTCTAGTTGCAAGAAGCAATAAAAATTAATGACTACTTAGATAAGATAAACAAATCTTCACTGACTGGCAATGAGTACAGTCACTCACAAATATTAATACACAACTTTTAAAGGGGAACATTTATAGCACACCTTAAAGGAGAACACTTCTTAGTGCATCACACACAACTTAGGTTGTCACACTAAACTTGTGCATTGTCACACACAACTTGTTTTGTCACACACATAATATGTGTTGTCACACCCAAACAAAATATAACCTCACATTTTCTAACATTAAAACTTTTTGAAGTTAAAATTACCTAATATTGGATTTGTTTTACAAACTTTAAAAATAAACTTACTTTTTATACTAAAATAATTTAAACCTAGTTTGGACTTGTATAAAAGTAGATTTTAAATTGTAGTGGAAATGTTGAAACGTTGAAAGTGAACTTGGAACTCTGAAGTTGAATTTAATTTAAACTTGACAACCAACTTATTTTATAAACTAAACAAGCATGTAAAATTTAAAAATAGAAACTAGAAATAAATAGTAAAATTGAGAGCCTTCAGTGAAATAAAGTAAGGCTAGAGAGAAGTGAAACAGAAACAGATAGTGGAGTGTTAGATGATGATAGGAGGGTGAAGTTAAATACTAGATTGAAAGGTGGTCTCGAGTTAATGTTTAATAATAATAATAATAATAATGTGGTAGTTAATGTGAACGTAAGTGATGAAGTTGATGAAGTTGATAATGTAAGTGGCGATGTTGGTTAAGTGAATTTTATGTGGGTGTTTTATGTGGTCGTTAGGAACGATGTTGATGAAGTTGAATTTTATGTGGGTGTTTTAAGTGGTCGTTAGGAACGATGTTGGTTAAGTTGAAGTTTTTGGTGGTCTAGGTGATGCGAACTTAGAATTAAGTAAAGTTGAAGTGGAAATAATAGAAGTTATTAACTCGGGAGTCACAATAATCTAGTGTTTAACGTTAGCAATGTGAGGGATAGGACAGTGAGAGATGATAGCGAGAGATGAGATAGTGAACTGAGAGATAGTGAACTTTAAACTTGAAGTGAATTTTTATTTTAATTGAATAAAACATAACTTGACAACGTGGAGACATTGAACTATTTTATGAATAAACTTCTTGAACTTTGCTTGGAACTTTTTGCAATTTTTGTTGGAACATAACCTCACTTTGAATTTAAATTTAGAACTTAACGTGAATTCATACGTTGGAACTGTAAATGGAACGTGACCTTGAACTTGAACTGGGATGTGAACTATTGTGTTTTTGAAAAATAATTTGGGAATTTTATAAAATCAGACGGGAACCTACTACTACATGGATTGAATTTGAAATAGTTTTGAACTGAACGTTGTTTAACTTACAACTATTTTTAATAAATTCAAACTAGGATTTGACATAGGATTTAAAATAAAATAAATAAAAATTTGTTCGAGTAAGCTCGATAATAAAATAATACTTGACGTATTTCTGGATTTGAACCAAACCTTCGTGGAATTTGACCCGAACAATTTTAAAAATTTATTTGAGATATTTGAACAGTGAACTAAAACTTGAACTTGACGTTACCTTGTTTTTGCAACCTTGTGTATTACCATATTTTGTTTTTGACACATTTTGGATTAGTAAATTTTAATAAATAATTTTTAAAATAATAATTTGACTTTTTGGTGATATTGGATAGAGCCTAACAATAAATTTTATAATTTTAAATCATACTGAACAGAAACTAGATGAGGATGGGGGGATTGAACTGTGGACAGTTCAAATGTTTTTCTATTTCAATTTTTGGCGGACTTATTTGTTACAACAATAACAACTTTTCACATTTAAATACAAACACCTTACACTGACATGGATTAGTGGTACAATTTTCACAGATGTGCTTATCAATAAGAGAGGAGACCGTATTGGCTGAACCAATATTTAATCAACCTTATAATTAATCAACCTTTAGTAATCATGCATAATTAACTTGTTTTGTTGTCATCGTGTAATATTAGTGAGCATGTAATATGTATACGCCTTTTTGTAACAGTTTCCTGTATAGGTTGTGTTGCGTTATATATTTTTTTTATGGCGTTTTTAAGTATTTAGCGATGTAATTTTTTTGATCGTTTCGTTATTTTTTTTTTTTTTTTCTTTTTTGTTTTTTTGATCGAGTAAATACTTTATTAGATATGTTCTGGTGCGTTTATACCTGTGAGTTAAACATTTATGGGAGGCTGTATAGAACAGCGAGTGAGTGAGTGGGAGAGGTTTAAATAAATAAACCACAGTATAATTATTTGACAAAGCAAACGGGAACACGTGTAAGCGGAATTTTTGGAGTCAGTACTTCTTACCTGGGTATTTGATGGATTTAGATTCTTTTGTCAAACGAAAACTTAGTACAGTGAGTAGTGGGCATACCAAATTAACAGGTTGAACTTTGAAATTTAGTCTGGAACATATCGAACCTATGAATTTAAATTTAATTTTAAGGCGAAGAGCGGGCGGTTTTCCATTGTAAGACCGGACAGTAACTACGGTTACTACATATTCATTTTCGTATCATCATATCATACCTTTGTTTTCTATCAGCTGATTTTTGTATTGTTATTTTACCTATGTTTAAACAACAGCAATGCTGAATAATTTTGATCGCAATCATAACTTGTGACACTTAATTTTCTGTTGATTATTGGAAAGATTTTCCATTGTGCAATTTAACAATTGTAAAACTTGATTATTAATTTTGACTTTGACTTTATCTCAATGAGAGAATAATTTTGTGGACAGATACAAAGTTGAACCACGCTGTTAGATGGAAGGCATCTGGTTAGACGAAAGCTTCGGATATTTGATTGATAAGTTACTTGATCGATAATTTAATCTTTGCGACAACACGTAGCTGATTGATTACGTTTATTCAATTGTTTAATTTTTCTCGAGGGGATGGGGTGAGATAGCAGACATAATTAGTTCAGTTAATAGACTGTGTTGTGTTGGTTTTGCCTGTAATATTTGTTCCTCAACCATCCTTTCTCTTTTCATGTCATATTCCTGTATCTTTGTGGTGTCATGTACCTAAATAACAATTGTTTCACTATTATTTTCATTGCTAATGTTGCAATATTTACTTCTCTAAAAATCAATGCAAACATTGATAAAACTGTATTCACTACTGTAATTTTCTTTTAAAAACTATGATTGAAACTAAATATTATTTGCAACCAATGGTAAATAACCACACTCTCATTTTATTCAAAACATAACCATGCTTGTGAAAAAAATAATACTTATAAAACTATAATGTAAAATTTAAATTTAAGAACTTAGTGAAGAACATTCAAAATTTTCACTACATTCAATTTTTCTGCCCTTCAGAGGGGATATTGTAACCTTTTGGTCTGATATGAGACAATTTCAAAGATATTTAAATATTAATTTGTTCCCGCCTTTCAAATTGTATAATTATTTTGAATAATTAATTACATTTAAATAATTATATGAACTATTTCAGCCAATAATATTTCATTTTATTGTGTTATGACAATTTATCAGCCACGCGTAATAAATAATGACTAGTGTTTGTGCTTCGTATCCGCGTCGTCATGGCCATGGCCAGCTGCGGTGATTACGTAATCGCTGTCCGTATGAACTGTGAGAATGGAATGTTTTCTCGTTCACTGCGCTACATTATCGGCAAGTGCACCGAACTCTGGTCATTCAGTGACGTCACACATAGCTTGTGGAGTGTGGAAACATTACTTTCATCAACATTTGCGCAACACAACTTGCACGTGCGTGCATAAATCTCCGTACGGAATGACAGTCCCGGGTGACTTGTGTGTGATTGCTATGCATCTTTTGAATGGTTGGTATCAATAAACTATCTGAGTTTCATCATGCAACTACGTCACGTTTTTTGAACCGTGGGACCGAAAACATACCCCCACTTCTGCCTAATCACCAGGGCGTAATAGACTAAGCCAATTACAACACTCAATTTCCGTGACTACGTCACAAAATCATCAGTCGAAATGAACGCGAGCAGAGAAGAAGGATTCTTCAAAAACACACTTACTTGGTCTCTCGAGGAGACTTCACGTCCGGGTTGCGGCTCTAGACAGGGCGGATCAACCAGGAACTTGGGCGAGAATTTGGAACTTCGATCGTTTGGATTTTGGAACTTGGAACGTGGGCGAGAACTTGGGCGAGAATTTGGAACTTGGAACGTGGGCGAGAACTTGGGCGAGAATTTGGAACTTGGAACTTGGTCGAGAACTTGACCCCTGGACCTGGTCAATATCTACAAATCTACGAATCGCGATAACACGGTAAAACAAACTTGCTATCTACGAACGAACTTTTATAAAATGGCTGGCTAACTTTTTATTACTGAGAACTTTTTATTATTGAGAACTTTTATTATTGGGAACTTTTGAGAATTTGATAACATGTTTTTGTAATTGTAAATGTAACATAACTTGATTTGATTCATTATAATTGTATTTTGAAACTGGTTTTGTTAATTTGTGTTAACCTTTCGTTGTCTGTCTGTCCCACTCAATATTTTATTTCAGTTTTCTTAAATTAAACTTCAGCAGTTGGCAAGACTGCATGCTTACTGACTTGAGCTAGACCGGCGCACTCTTCTAAGGTTGGTAATTGTTTTTCTCAACAGCTGTTTGACTTTGAGTGACAGTGAATTTTTGTTTGATTGTTTTTCAATTTTGGATAAAATAAAGTAGTTTTGTTTTGTTTTAATTTGTTGTGGGGCTTGTTTGGCTATTTAGCGACAGGGTAGAATGATGTCTTGTCAATACAGTGCACCCTTCTTAATCTGATTCATGTCTTTAACTGTGCAATTCCCCCTCCATGAACGCTTTTATCCAATACCCAACTGTTAAGTGGTGATACCCCTAGGAGTCCGCTACGCTCCCAGAACATCTTCTCCGGCATTAACACCTTTCCAAAGGTGGTAGAGACCCTTAAACCTGACAATATCATGCGAAACTACCCCTGGCGCCATCTTTCGGATGTATTCTAAACCATTTGGAAATTTATTTGGCACATAGAAATGAATTCTGTATCTAACTCATTTTGACCTAAAGTGGCACATATACCCTAACACTTATAATAAACTCTTAATTTACAATAATCCTAAACTATGGGAAAATACCAATGCAACATGATGGTTAGATGAGGTGAGGGAACGGCAAGCAACACTCGGGTCATATAAGTGAAGATATTGGATTATATATCTTACATCACAACAATCCAGAGACTAGTGCACTGTACCAATAAGTAAGCCAACTCAACTCAACTCTCTGCATTAACTCGTGTTTTGTATATTGTTTTACAACAATGTTCGAAGTAAACACGAAAAACTTCGTGATTTATTTTACGCTAACAATCTTGAAGACATTTGCTCGATTAAATTGTTTGTCAATTTATCAATCAGGTTATTAAAACTTCAACTAAGGTTACTTCAACATTCAAAAATATATGAAAAGACTACGAACTCACCGAGTGCCTTCCAAACGACATCAAACTTAACACCGACCCAGACGTCCGTGGTTGTCGTAGCCCCTGCGAAAATGGTGGAATCGCAGGAAAAGTCAGCCGTGAAGGTCATCCTGACGTCCTCTATAGGTGTCATGATGTTCCCGCCTCCAACTGCGCAGTCTGCGGTGGCCTCGGCATAAGTCTTGGCTGGACACTTCTTCACCATTCCCACGTTCAACACGTCATAATAAACGCACGGAGCTGGGAACAAGACATTAGCCGTCTTACACATAAACATACAAGTATACCTAGCTCGTCAACCACAACAAGTGAGGCTTGGCTGGACTCGACTCAGCTTCACAGCCGCGTCTGCCAGCGAAGCATCAGGGTCAAGTTATACTAGGAAACGCTCAGTTGGACGCGTTGATAAGCGAGCACGTGCTATAGCTAGACCCACATTGCAGATTTTTTTAAATTTAAAAATTTACGACGTTCGCGTTTCCAGTATTATTTATTATTGCCAAGGTATTTGGGTAAACCCGTGTTTAAATCTTTACTTTAAAATCCACCGCCATCTAGAGGATCTTGACTCCTTGGGAAAACTATTTAAACTCTTTGTTGACAAATAATAGACTACTTCCTCGAAAGTATTTTGATTACTTCTAGGTGGCAGTGCATTGGAAACTTCGCGCGTCTTTTCGTTGCCATGGCAACGTTACTTTTGTTATAATGTAATTTCCATCTACACTACTTATCGGATCAAACTAAAATTAACATATTCGTGACCGGACGGACATTCTAAATGATTTGGCTATCTCAGATTTTGTCGCCGGTTAGTTTGAAAAAAAAACTTTCGATTAACTTTAATGTAACTTTTTAACTTTTTGAACGATTTTGCCACAAAACTAATGGCATTCAATCGAGAACAAAGCTTGCGGATGGTGAAAATTTCAACTCGATCCGAGCCTCCGTTCGAACGTTATCGCGAGACATACAAACAAAAAAAAAAAAAAAAAAAACAAAACCAGTGACTAATTTTTCCGGCAGAGTCAAATGGAAACGCTCGCTTCGCTCGCTTAATCACACAATAAGTAAGGTACGTACGTTCCCCCAAAAGCGGCAATTTAAACGCTAGGCAAAAAGTCTGCCTTCCTGAAACAAGACCTCGTCTTTGACTCCAGGCTAACTGGAACAACCAGATAACGAGTTGCCCACCACAGGCTTCACCAATCATGGCGCGTTTTGTTGCCATCAGAGACCTAAATAGGCATTTTACATCAGAGTATGCAGAATAGGCCTATGTACTTTTCTTAAGTTTCAATTTGATGGTTCATGTTTCGTTCAAGTTTCCTTTTATTCAAGGGCATAACACATTAAAAATGATAATATGGTGATTTTATTTTGTCCTTGATTTCAGGGAATCCTGAAACGAAACATAGAACCGTCTAATTTGGGCTTAAGAAGACATAAATACGGTCAGTTTCCGTACTGTGGTGGCAGCGGCGAACAACCGCTAAAGGAGGCGATATCTGCGAATGTTATATTCAACGCCATTTCAAGATGTTTCGTGACCTATTTTGATAACCGGGGCGCCTTATAGCTAATCGTATTAAAGTAAACAATAATTGTGAGAAGAAATTACTTATTAAAGGTTTTTATAAAGCACAAACCTCTTTAAGGACATACTTATTGATTTTACGATAATTTTACGACATTTTTACGACAATTGCAATGAATGAATAAAAAAATATTGTAAATATACAAGGTATGTACTGACCTGAAGCTGGTAGGGTCGTTGTAGTTGTTGGTGTGGTTGTCGTAACGGTTGTCGTAGTGGTTGTTGGAGTGGTTGTCGTAGCGGTTGTCGTCGTAGTTGTTGGCGTACTTGTCGTAGCGGTTGTCGTAGTAATTGTTGGCGTAATTGTTGTAGCAGTTGTTGTAGTGGTTGTAGGTGGAGTAGTAGTTGTTGGCGTGGTTGTCGCCGCGGTTGTCACAGCGGTTGTTGTAGTGGTTGTAGGTGGAGTAGTGGTTGTTGTTGCGGCTGCGGTAGTCGTAGGTGTTGTTGGAGGAATGGTGGTTGTAGTAACGGCCACGGAGGTTCCTCCGGGCACTGCTGCAGTTGTTGTGCCCACAATAGTTGTAGTGGCACCAGCAGTCGTTGTCGTAGCGAGAGCAGGTATCGTGGTGGCCGCTGACATCGTAGTCACTGACGCACTGGATGTTGTTGCGGCTCCTGCGATCGAGGTGGCCGTGGTTGCTGACGTCACCGAAGCCGTGGTCGAAGCCAAAGTGGAAGCGGAAGTGCCGGAAGACTCCGTCATCGCGGTCAACTCTTCAACCGCGCGCGATGCATCAGTAGCCGATGACGTGTCATCCGACACAGCAGCAGATGAGGTGGTGGTGGTATCTTCGGACACATTGGTCGACGGTGTAGTCATGTTGGTCGTGGTCGTGTTGGGGGTGGTAGACGTGAAATCTGGTACAACAAGACAGATCAGCTTTAGCTCAGAACAACCTCCTTACAAGACTCAAAGAGAAATTTATTTAGATGCTGCTAAAAGTCAAGTTTACTGTTATAAATAGTAATTTCAGAAAACTATGTGTCACCGATATTTTACATTGTCAATATCAGTACGAAAAAAAAGTTCGCCTGGGTTGCAATATTTGAGATAAATGAATAGGAATCCAACAGGTAGATTACCATACAAGGGAAAAGGCGGTTATTGATGCCTTAAGTTTATATGAAGTAATATGTTTTAAATCAACTTATATAGAAGAAATGTTACCTGATGACCTGCACTTGACGATCTTGTTGCTCCACTTCTTCTTGGTTGGAGTTCCGCAGATCGCCGTGTCGTACTTCTCGACGATGTACGTGTTGTTGGGACAAGTGAAGGTGGCCTTGGTACCTGAAGGAACCTTCTTTGAGCAGTCTATACCATTGCTCAGCTTCTCTGTCTTGTGTGTGCAGATGATTTTCACCGTCTTCGATTTAATTCCAGGGCATCCGTTGATTTTTGATGTGAACGCCTGTAGGAACAAAATAGAGATAGCATTTCGAGCTCAGTGAAATTATTTTGATATTGGTATCTTTTGATTCATCAGGAGTTGTATGAATTTGATAAAAATGTACTTAATATAACACTGATATAAAAGATTGTCGTTTTAATTCACTTATGTATCCCAGGTGCCACATATGTGTAGGTGATTTCTCGTGTGCATGCTACAACGCTATATGTATGGTAGTTTAATGCATGCAGTTCCAACATACACCGAATGGATGCGCCACGGTTTAGTGTAAAACTCAAAGACCTTAGAGCCATGTAGTTGTTAACTAACCCGTAGCGCATTTACTCAGAAAAACTTTATCAAAATGTATCCTGCAGACCATCAAAGTTCAACAAAAGTAGCTGAATGGGAACCAAGGAATTGTTTTTGTGTCTTGGCATTTTATAAGATTCCTAAAATGAATGTCCAAGATAAAACCAAAAGGTTGAGAATCTCGAGATATTAATTAATTTATTTATTTATTATTTATTTAACGTCTATCCTATTCAGTTATAAAAACTGATTTACAAAGGAGTTGCGCAAAGGTAACTAAAAAATATCCTCAACCCTTCAAAAGTTTATTTGGTGTGCATAGGCTGGCTCGAGTAGTTACATTCTACACAAATTATACAATATGAGGATTACGAGGTTTATTTATTTATTTATTTATTTATCAGATGCATATTACAACAGAGTACAAATACTCCACAAGTGCAAATCATAGCATTACCTAATGGATAGAAAACATACTAATAGACATTAAAATATACAACACAAAATAACATTTAACTCATTAAACATGTGAAATTATCAATTTAAATGTGAAACTATCAAAATTATTAACATTAAAAATGAATTAGAGATATTCTTGAAAGAAAATAGAAGAACAATTTTATATGAAAGAAGATACTAATGGAAATAAGCTAGTGAGTAAATTACGTTAATATCCTAATGCTTGAGTGATCACAGATTTAAATTTAAAAATATTTTGAGAGTAGAGATCAATGTCTGTTCCTTCAAGAGGTTTTAACATATTAAAAGAATGCTGTAATCTGTTGATGCATGAATTTTTATGGAGGTCGAGATGACTTAGGGCTGGTTGAAAAGTTTTGTGAAGGCGTGTATGTTTGGGAGGTATATGAAAATTTAATTTGCCAAGAATTAAACTAGTGTTTGTTAAATTATTTACAATTTTGTAAAGGTAAACCATGTCGGAATAGTTCCTTCGGTTTTCTAATGTCATTAGGTTAGCATCTTTACAAAGTTGTGCATAATCTACTCTATGATACAGAATGTTACTTTTTATACATTGATGTTTTATGAAACACTGTTGGACCCTTTCTACATTATGAATTTTGGTGATTTGATATGGGTTCCAAATAGAGCTAGCATAATCTAAATGAGGCCTAACAAGAGAGAGGTACAACTTTCGCATAGTGGTTTTGGAGAATTCTTTAGAGCAGTTTCGTCTTAAGAAACCAAGCAATCTAAATGATTTCGGAATAATGTTAGAAAGGTGATTCGAGAATGAAAGATCATGAGATATGATGACACCTAAATCCTTGACTTTCGTGACTCTTTCCAAAATCTGATCATTGAGACTGTAGATATGAAATTTAACATGTTTTGTTTTGTGTTGTAAACGTAATGACTGCACATTTAGATACATTAAGTTTAAGCTTCCATGTTCTGCACCATTCTGCAAGCGCGTCCAGATCTGACTGCAGGCATGCACGGTCAGCATCTCTTCGTATTGGACGATATATCTTAAGATCATCAGCAAACATTAGACAGCTTGATGACATAAAACAAGACGGTATGTCATTCACAAACAGGGTAAAGAGTAGTGGACCCAAAATTGAACCTTGCGGCACTCCAGATGTTACACTTTCAGAAGATGATCTTATTGTATCAATGACAACTGACTGAGTTCGTCCAGTAAGGTAGCTTTCAATTAATTGATGAATTTTACCGGTAATTCCATAGGATTTTAATTTAAATAGGAGAAGATCGTGATCAACACTGTCAAAAGCTTTACTGAAGTCCGTGTAGACAGCATCAACTTGAACACCTGAGTTTAGGGACGTTGCAATATCGTGGGTGAATTCAGTAAGATTAGTAACAGTTGATTTTCTTTTCATAAATCCATGCTGACTTGGTGATATGTAGTCTGCCACATGATTATTTAATCTTTTAGAAATGAGACCTTCAAAAACTTTTGAAAATATGGCTAATAACGAAATAGGCCGGTAATTAGTCACTGAGTTTTTTCTTCCTTTCTTTAAAACGGGTGTAACGTTAGCATGTTTCCATCGTGAGGGAAACGTTCCTTCATTTAAAGCACAGTTAAATATTTTTGAAAGTGGAATAGATAATGCATTTCTACAGTGTTTGATCACATTTACCGGTATTTGGTCTGGCCCAGGTGATTTTCCATTAAAGGGGTATTTAACCGCTAAACTCAAAAAATATATTTCATTCAGGCTCACTAGTAATGAATTTAGCAATTAACAGAAAAATTTTTGGGGCCACCATGACCTCCCAAAAAATGGTCAAACATGACATTTTTCAAGCTAGGTCCCATCGGCAAAAATCTCCCATAAGAAATAACATGGGGACGATCTTTATGCCCCGTGACCTTGGAGAATTTTGTTCAAAAAAAATATTGGCCTTTATTGACGTACTCTTTAACCTTTTCTGTAAATTCTCTCTATTTTGTTTTGTAATTTGGGCAAGTAGTTCGGTCAAAATATGCTGATTACCAAGATGGGGTGTTATTTTGGAATGCATATTTTAGCGTGTTTTAGGGATTATTTGGGCATAGTTTCAAGACACGATGTAAAAAATGGGCATTTTAGATTGGTATGATGCTCTAGTACCTATGTGGACCAAAAAAGAAGCAGATAAAAGCCGATTTAAGAAATTTCCCAAAACACCAATTTTTGCAAATTTCTGGCTCAAAAAATTGAAAAATTCGTGTTGAATCACAGTTACAAAATATAATTTTTCAAACTGTCATTTTAGTGTAGTATTGTGCTATAGATCATGTGGTAAAAAAAAATATTTTTTGGGGTTAATTGCCCCTTGTAACAAGTTTGCCAAGGCTATCTTTCACTTCTTCACAAGAAACATTGAAACTGGACAGTTCACTATCAATCTGGTCAAAGAGATTAGGTAGAACCACATTTCCTTGTGATTTCGGAGTGAAAGTTGTTTTAAAAAACTCCGAAAAAAGGTGGCAGCACGATTCTACACTTTTCGCAGTAAAACCATTATATTTCACTTCAGTAGGTATCCTCCTTGATCTAGTTTTCCTCTTGACAAAGCTCCACAATAATTTGGGGTTTTCTGGAATTTTTGCTTCAATGTTGTGAAGGTATTGACGATATTTCATGTTTTTTAGTTGTTTGAAGTTAGTTCTTTGATTTTGGTGATCAACTTTATGACAATCCAAACCGGTTCTTTTGAACATTTGATGAGCTCTGTTCTTACGTTTTAATGCCGCAAGAACATGTTTATCGTACCAAACTGGATATTTATTCTTTTTGACTTTTGTCACTGGCACTGTTCTGGATATTGTTGCGTTTAAAAGATTGTAGAATAAGTCACACTTGTCGTTCACATCTGTCAATAGATCCATTCTATCCCAGTCACACTCATTTAGATTATCACGAAGTTTATTTAAGTCAGCCTTCCTCCAGTTATATGTCTCGCGTCTTGATGGTTTGTCGTTCAACTTCATATGTGGAAGAACAAGATGACACAAAAATGGAAAATGGTCAGAAATAGCTGCTGGTTCAACGTTTATGACGGTAACCTCGCGTCTGGATTATTTACAAATAAAAGATCAAGGAAGTGGTTATTACTGGTAGGAAACAAGACTTTTTGTGATAGATTGGCTTCACTTATAAATTCAATAAACATCTGGTTCACTACAGAGTTTTTGTTGGTAATCGGGTCCAGGTCAGTTGAGTCATCTTGATGTTTAGACTTCCAAGTTATATCTGGTAGATTGAAGTCACCACACAACATTATATTGTCCGTATGTCGAAGTGTTTCTTCCAATTTCAAAACGTTGTCTCTAACCTTTTCAATGAGCAATGGTGTTGCCTTAGGGATATAAACACACCCTACATATAGACTGGATTTCAGGTTCATTTTTATTTCAACCCACATCATTTCTAAGTCAGCAGTTTCAAACTCCTCCCGTCGATTAGAAGTCACTTTTGTGTTGACAGCAATAAGAACTCCCCCTCCTTTCTTTTTACCTGCACTTGGAATGCGGTCTTTTCTATGCACCTCATATTGACTGTTATCTAGTACTTCATTCTCATAAATATGTTCGTGAAGCCATGATTCTGTTATGTAATTATATCACATTCATTGTTGTCCGCAATAAACATGTTAAACTCACTAAGTTTATCAGTACCTGAAATACTTCTGGCATTCATGTAATAAACAGACAATTAAGACTTTTGCTGGTTGACTGTAGGGCCTGGGTTCACGTGAATATCACCACATAATGCTAGTAACAGTGCAATTGCAGGAATTAATCCATTAATCCTAAGATTATAGGATGAGGCTAAAGTACGTCTCTTAACTTTGCCCATACCAGTGAATGAATTTGAGCAACTCGCATAGTTAATCCTCTGTCGCATACCATGACTAAGATTTGCCGCACACCATGTGAAACTTGAGATTACACATTTTTCAGATACAATAGACCTTATCTTAGAGGTCAAAACGAATTTTTCACGACCCATGAACAAAGAATCCTCATTGTAAAGTTGCTGATCAGACCAATTACAAAATCCTCTCAGCAAAACAAACATAAAGAGAGCCTTAAATAACACTGAATGACCAGCAATCTTCATCTTGCTCTAGGATGTAAACAAACCAATGTCTATCTTTACTGTAAGTTCTTTGACATCAAACAAAACAAGCTGTCGTTGAATCTTCTCCTGTTTAATGTTTGTCAGTTCTATTTTTTTGTAAAATACAAGATATTAAAATGTAATTTACTCACCAACTACGCGATATAAACTTTAGATAACGTTTACACTGTATAATCAGGGTTCACGCAACATTTCTACATATAAAACAATATTGAAAATTACTCCGATACACAAATAATGTATAGAAATCACGGGACCTCAGACATTTGGACTAGTCCATAAAAGTCACCGCACTCACAGGAACTCTTTGTCCGTAAGAATAAAACGTTAATACTAACTGCCATAATGGTCATAAAAAACTATATTATGATGGGGATGTCTGGAACGTGAATTTCTCCAGACTGTTTGATTGGAAGTAGCGGTTTTATATTTCAGGGCATAGCGGATCATTCGCCAGGTATGATTAGAGGGTGAAGGGGTGGGGTTGTTTTACTTCAGCACAAGCGCACTGTAGCCGGGCAGAGCCAGGCCGTCATAAAAGAATGCCAGTAATGTGAGATCCTGTGTGTAAAATCCGATATTGTCCGCTCCACTCTGGACTACTCTACACTCGGGTCGTCTTTTTCTCTAAAGGCATCTGATACTTTTTATTCTCTCGAGTGTCCGAGGGTGAAACGAACTTAATACGTGACCCAAAGCTCCAAGTAAAGACTAAATTAGGCAAATATATGGTTTTATAGTAGGCGACTATGACGTTGATATGTGAGTACTTGAAGGGGGATTTAACCGCTAAACTCAAAAAATATATTTCATTCAGGCTAACTAGTAATGAATTTAGCAATCAACATAAAAATTATTGGGGCCACCATGACCTCCCAAAAAATTGTCAAACATGACATTTTTCGAGCTAGGTCCCATCGGCAAAAATCTCCCATAAGAAATAACATGGGGACGATCTTTATGCCCCGTGACCTTGGAGGATTTTGATCCAAAAAAATATTGGCCATTATTGATGTACTCGACAGCCTTTTCTGTAAATTCTCTATATTTTGTTTTGTAATTTGGGCAAGTAGTTCGGTCAAAATATGCTGATTACCAAGATGGGGTGTGATTTTGGAATGCATATTTTTGCGTGTTTGAGGGTATATTTGGGCACAGTTTCAAGACACGATGTTATAAAGGGGCATTTTAGATTGGTACTATGCTCTAGTATCTATGTGGACCAAAAAAGAAACAGGTTAAAGCCGATTTAGGAAATTTTCCAAAACACCAATTTTCGCCAATTTCTGGATCAAAAAAATTAAAAAATTCGTGTTAAATCACAGTTACAAGATATAATTTTTTAAATGGTCATTTAAGGGTAGTATTGTGCTAAGACACAATTAAAAAAAAGTGACTACAACGGGACTCCACGGTGAAGCGTTTTATTCGCCTACTATAAAACCAAGGTTAAACATAGGCTCAACCCGAACATTGGATTAGCGAACTACAGCAGTAGCATCACCTGCCGGGAACAGTGTGAATTTCTATAGCATGCAAGGATGTTTTTAGGTTATGTTACTTGAACGTTATTAAAAGCCATCCGATTTCATCAAATCTAATTGCAAACACCATAACATTATTTTATCTACTAGGCCTTTAATAGGGCTACCATTTATATTCATGGTGTAGGCCCTACATATATTATATTGTTACTTCCGCATTTTCTTGGCATTTGTCGTCTGCCATCTTAAGTAGGAGTTGTTGCTGCGTAGTACACACTTTCGGCTCCTATCAACACTGCCTCCTAAGATTTCGACTACTCCGCGCTTTGGCTGCATACTTCTGACGTCACATCCGCTTGTTCAGTACACTATTCAGTATACTACGGAGACCTATCCTATCCATGTTATTTGATTTGTCTATCAACATAATCTGGGAAAAAGATCTGACTGCTGACGAACGATTCAAGATAACGCGTTATACCTTACATGAGGTTCTTCATGAGGTTATTGAGATTAGATCTATGCTTGCATGCTTTTAAAACAGTTTGTGGCCTATGCCACACACTATGCCGATCGGGCTGCGTTATATCTCTGCCAAATCAACAATGAATAAGCTGTGGCCGAGTTCTATGCCAGCAGAACTGTTTTATCGACCTGGACGAAAGTGTAGATGTAAAGTGTCGTTTAGCCGAATTGGCTAACTTTTCTCCGCGCGCGCTTTACATGCTAACCATGCGTCACCTAACGTTTTTGTTTAAAACATAAAGGACTTTTATCCGGACTGGAGTTTTATTTAATATCATTATCAAAAAATAAACAAAAACCTACAACACCTTCAACGTTTCTATTTAAAATATAATGGACTTTAACCCGAAAGGGGGGAAAAAATTGACGGAGATTTGAACCAACGAACCTTTGCATAGAAATCACCTCTGTTACCATCCTGCTACACTGCACTGCGAACATGGCATCGACGATGGCCGCTGCCGGAACAATGGGAGTAGGGGAAGCGAGCCGTGAACGCGCGGAGGTGGGGGAAGGTTAGCCAAACGATCCACTCATGCAGATGGGTTTGTGTTGCGATCTGCCGTGATTCTATGAACTAAAAGAACGAAACTCGAACGTTGTTGAAACTGCGAATCTGAAGAAGGTGAAATCAAGATGACAGTGTTTGTTTACGTGTCCGTGCCTTGATTTCGATGTTTATAATAAATGATATTGTTATTTTAGATGCGTTAGAATAATATGATGAATTCAATTTTGTAGGATTTTAATTTGGACCCTGATTATGAAGGTCTGAAGAGGTCTGTGTGATGTGTATAACAGTAAATAATAAGTAGGAAGATACGTTATTGAATACGTGTTTTATTGAAGGTACGCCATTACATCTGACTTGGCCTAGACCAACTCGATATATCGATTGGTCCACAACAATCGATTATGACCATAAGATCGATCTATTACATCTCCCTTCTTACAAATTTAAAACTGTTACATCTTCCTTCTTACAAAACTAAAAACTATTTCTAGAACTATTACATCTCCCTTCTTACAAATTTAAAACTGTTACATCTCACTCTTTATACCTAATGGGAACAACAACCCTCCTGCCACATCTGGTATGATGCTGGGGGAACTGTCGGTTTTCACCACAGCTGGCTCGACAAGTTGTTATCCCTCACAACTTCCTCACCAAGTGTGATAGCACTTCCAAAGTTCCTAAGTTCCTGAATTCTATCAGGTGACATAGGAGGTCTAGTTCCATTTGGAATAAGGAATCTGCGATTTCTCTCCAGGGTACCACCATCATCTAGCAATACCTGATATGACCGTGGTCTTTCACAATGGTCTGTAACGACACCTGGGTACCACTTGTTGTCTTCCCTTTGTACTCGCACTTGTGAGCCTGTCCTGAGAGGAGAAAGATCATTTGCATGCTTATTGTAATAATGTTTTTGTACCTGTTGCTTCTGTAGCAAGTGTGATTTAGTTTTTTGTAAATCAATTGCTTTAGGTTGAAGCAAGGAACTTTTAATGGGTAATATGCCATTTAATTTTCTCGAAAATAATAGCTCAGCAGGCGAACCAAGGGTGCTGCTAAGTGGTGTGTTACGGTACTCTAACAGACACAGATATGGATCTCTGCCATTGTGTATAGCCTTTTTATACATTTTTTTTATTGTTTGTACGTTCCTTTCTATCATTCCATTAGATTGTGGATATCTGGGGCTTGATGTGTGGCTAGTGAAACCCCATTCTTTTGAAAATTCCCTAAACAAATCACAATCAAATTGCTTTCCATTATCAGAATAGAAATCTTTAGGAATGCCATGTCTAGCAAAGATGGCTTTCAGACAGTTTATTACATGTGCACTTGTGATTTTTGGTAGAGGGTACAGTTCCACATATTTAGAAAAGTAGCCAATCACAAGAAGAAACTCATTTCCTTGCAGATGAAACAAATCTGCACCAACCTTTTGCCAAGGGCCATCTGGTATTTCATGCGGAATGAGTGTTTCCTTCTGATTAGACTTGTGGAAGTGTGGACATGTATCACAATTGGCAACCATGTCATCTATTTGTGTGGACATGTGGGGCCAATAGAGAAGTTCCCTAGCCTTATTTTTACATTTATCCATTCCCATGTGATTATAGTGTAATCGTTTTAACATTTCACTCCTGAGAGCCTTTGGAACAATAAAGCAATTACCTTTGAAAAGCATGCCCTTTGAATATGATATAACAATAACAATAACTTTATTCACCTTGACTCATACATTGCATAAGTATAACTCTTTTTTTTTTTTAGAGTTCATCTCTTATACCCCAATATGGTTTGACATGAGCTGGCAGATTGATTTTATTTCCTGGCCAACCCATTTGTATTATTTGTATGAGATCCTGCATTTCGTTGTCTTTGTTAGTTTCCTCAGTGAATGACAGCATTCGTTCATTACTGATGGGAAGGTTATCTATTATTAGATTTACATGACAATTTATTTCAGTTTCAGTCAACTGAAAATCACTGTCATCATGGCTTGCTCTTGAGAGTGCGTCAGCCACAAACAACTCCTATCCTTTTTTGTAGGTAACATGCAGATCATATTGTTGAAGCCTGATACGCATTCTCTGGAGCCTGTGTGGGCATGATGACAACGATTTTTTTTAAATATTGACTCTAATGGCTTATGGTCACTTTCGACCTTGACTGATTTACCAAATATGTACTGGTGAAATCTCTCACACCCATACACTATCGCTATTCATTCTCTCTCAATCTGTGCATATCCCCTTTGTGTTTGTGTTAATGATTTGGAGGCATATGCCACAGGTTTATCATCTTGTAGTAGGACTGCCCCTACTCCTTCTTGTGAAGCATCAACTGAAAGTGTTACTGCTTTGTTTATGTCATAAAACTGAAGTATGGGTTTACTGCTGATAATACCTTTTATTTTCTTAAAAGCTCTTTCTTGTTCATGATGCCATGACCATTCTACCTCATTTTTCATCATTTCCCTAAGTGGGACTGTTATGGAGGACATGTTTGGTATGAACTTTGCAACATAGTTGACCATTCCTAGGAATCTTTCAAGGTCCTTTTTGTTGTTTGGGGTTCTATAGTTCTTTATAGCTGTTACCTTATCAGGATCTGGTTTAAGACCATCCTTTGAAATGATGTGACCTGTGTATTTCAGTTCAGGGATCCTTATTTTACATTTATCCCTGTTAAATGTTATGTTTCTTTCCCTGGCTCTTTGTAAAACCTTGTGGAGGCGTTTATCGTGCTCCTCAACTGTTTCTCCCCAGACAAGTATATCATCAATGAATATGTCTACACCTTCGATGTCATCAAAGTTTTGTTTGAATGTTTTTTGAAATACCTCACTAGCACTTTTGATGCCGTAGGGGAGCCTCCTAAATTTATGCCTACCAAAAGGAGTACTAAAAGTGCATAGTTTCTGACTTTCTGCAGTTAAGGGGACCTGCCAAAATCCTTGATTTGCATCTAAAGTGCTAAAAACTGTTGCCCCTGTTAACTGGCTCGCTATCTCCTCTACAGTGGGTAGTTGGTAGTGTTCTCTTTTAATGGCTGAATTTAGCTGAACTGGGTCAAGACAAATCCTAATTGCACCATTGTTTTTTTTTACAATTACTAATGGGTTTACCCACTCTGTTGGTTCATCAACCTTATCTATTATGCCTTGTTTCTCTAGCTTAATCAACCCTTTTTTTAATGGTTCACAAAGTCCAAAAGGAACTTTTCTAGCTGCGTGTATTACTGGCTTTACTGTAGGGTCTATTGTTATGTTGTGTTCTGTATTTAAACAACCTGTACCATTAAAAACATCTTTGAACTCAATTAATAGGTCACTTGGAATGTTTTTTTCTGTTTCTGTTATGTTATCAATTCTTTTTATGAGGCCTAAATCCTGGCATGCTTGTAAACCTAATATGGCTGGCGATGTTGCTTCTGAATTTGCTACTATGTGAAATTCAAGAACTTTAGACACATTGTGCTTGTTAGTACAGTTCAAAAAACATCTGCCCAGAATTGGTAGCCTAGTGCCCCCATAGCTTGATAAGCGTGTCTTAGATTCTGAAATCATGCCTCGGTTTCCTTTTACTCTTAGAAACTCATTTTCTGGGATTACATTTGCCTGAGCGCCTGAATCTAGCTTAAAATGAATATATTTGTATGGTTTGTTTGATACCTGTATGCGTTAATGCCAGTCCTGATTGTCTTTGGTCTTCTTCACTAGGCCTATGATATTGATTTCACTTTGATTATTATCACTATATGCATCACCACTATCACTGTAACTTTCACTTTCTTCATTTAGGTCTACATTGTGAATGTTCTTCTTCTTTTTGTAGCATTGAGATTGAAAATGATTCCACTTTTTGCAGAAATCACATTGTTTTCCATAAGCTGGACATCTTCTTGCTGCATGATTTTTTCCGCAATAGGGACAGTGTTTGTTGTGGGGCGGGGCCTCTTGCTCTTGAAAACTGCGCCTTTCCGGTTGACTCCTGTTGCTGCGCGTGTCGACCCCGGAGCTCCTTCCTGTTGCCTGCCTCGACGACTTCCCGTCGCGCATCGCGTTTTGCGCACCTCGTGGTGAATCGAGGTTATGTTCGACATTATGTCTCTGTTTTCTGTCTTTTGGAATATAATTTACAGACCTGGCTTCTTCAGAGAACTCTTTCATGTGTGCCTTTGATAGCTCCGCAGCCTTGCATGTATTAATTGCCTTGGTCAGCGTTAATGTGCTGTCCTGAAGCAATCTTTCACGTACGGTTTCATTGTTGATGCCTATCACCACTTTGTCTCTGATCATTTCTTCTTGCAGCGTACCGAACTCACAAGTCTTTGCCTTTGCTCTTAGATCGGTGAGGAATGAATCAAATGACTCACCCAAGTTTTGGTTTCGTGAATAAAAACGATGTCGTTCGTATGTGACGTTCTTTTTCGGCGTGAAGTAGTCCTCGAACTGTTGAATCAGGTCCTCTACCTTGGCTTCTGGTATATTAGGAAACGTATTGTATATTTCCAGTGCTTCGTCACCGATGGTGTGTAGTAAGATCGCACATTTCGTTTTCTCTTCTTTTTCATTTATTCCCGTCGCGAGCATGTATACCTGGAATTTTTGCTTCCATAACCGCCAGGTGTCCGCTAGGACGCCGTCAAATTTCATTGGTTTCGGTTGTTTTAAATCCATTGTGAGTCACTGATTCTACTTAATGCTTAATATATACCGGTAATATGCTTTGATTATTGTGACTTTTTTCCGACTGCGCCATGTGATGTGTATAACAGTAAATAATAAGTAGGAAGATACGTTATTGAATACGTGTTTTATTGAAGGTACGCCATTACATCTGACTTGGCCTAGACCAACTCGATATATCGATTGGTCCACAACAATCGATTATGACCATAAGATCGATCTATTACAGTCTGCCCTTGTGGTAGAAATCTGTCAATAGGTTGTTTTAGATTTTAAAAAAAATTATTCCTTCTCTTTATTTTCTTCATCCGCCTAACTAAACGGTCAAACAAACCAACATTTCGATTTGAGAATGTGTAAATGAGGACGGAGAGAACGAAGGGGATGGGGATGATGTGCATGAGACTGACAGACCAAGGCTTATACTGTCCGGAGTTTTAGTTTTTACCCCAAAACATATAATAATGATTTTACTCTCATAAAAAAACTATAACTTTTCTTTTTGAAATTCAATAAAAAGGAATAGAAATGCTTTCATATGACATAAATGGTTTAATTTTCCAACCATCGGCTAAAAAAGGACAAGGATGTGAATATCCACGAAAACACCCATAGTTTCTAGGCATAAAGAACCCTGAGGCAGCCAGGCTCTAAAATATTTTATAAAATATTATTTGTAAAACCTACAATGCGTTAAATATGACCTAAACTAAACTTCATATGAATCCGCATGAAATCAAAATCAAAGATAATGTTATTAGATTGACATCAGAGAAAGATAAAATACTATTCAGAGTTAACTTTATTATTTCGGCTCTATTCGTTTGACATTAAGACCTTTTTTGTGAGCAATGTTTTGTGTTCTTGTCCCAGAAAGTGGGGAGCGGATCTCGGTGTACAATAATATGTTTCAGTGCATTTCTATTTCCCCGAGGAATGCTCCTCAGCAAACTGAGCCGTACCAAACTATCTAGTGCACGTGGAGCAGGGACGCACTTCAGCCGCTCAGTTCAGTTCCTTCCAGTTCAGCATTCAGTCGGCGTCACCGTCAAATTGAAATGCACTGACTCTATATGAGACACCGCGCACTTGCTCCGCTCCGCTCAGTTCATTGTAACTTTCCCTCTTCCGCTCGGTTCCGTTCATCCTCGATTTCTCGAGCGAGCAAATTGGACGGACAGCCCAATCCAATTGACGACTAGAATTTTACCCGCCTCCTGACGTCACGAGGCACCATGGCGGAATGAGTTGGGATAAATCCTCATTTCCCAAGTTTACGTCTGTTAAACGGCGCAGCACTAATCACGCTCTAACTCTTATTCTATTCATTATTTGGACAAAACTTAAGAGGAATATTATTTAGCAAACATATCATTGCTTATAATAGCGATTTTTGCGAATTTTTTGACACAGCCGTTAACTTGTTATTACAATGTACGCATCATACATAAAAAATAATCAAAACGACTATAAACTTTCTCAACTTCAATTGACAAAAAACTACTGACCGGATTTTGACAAGACCTCCTTCAAAAATGCATCTGGCTATTTAGACAAGAAATAAATCAACTTTCTAGATAGAAAGTGCACTGAACGAAATTTCATAGCATAGGTTCATATGCAGTGTATGTGTTTTTATGACAAATACGCACTTTTGACGTGCGGATGAGCCGTTAAAAACTGCACGCTGCATATTAACCCATGCTGTAAATTTTCGTTCAGTGCACTTTGTGTCTAGAAAGTTAATTTATTTCTTGTCTAAACAGTCTGATGAATTTTTTGAAAGAGGTCTTGTCGAAATCCGATAAGTAGTTTTTTGTCAATTGAAGTTTAGAAAGTTTATAGTCGTTTTGATTATTTTTTATGTATGATGCGTACATTGTAATAACAAGTAAACGGCTGTGTCAAAAAATTCGTAATAATCGCTATTATAAGCAATGATATGTTTGCTAAATAATATTACTCTTTAAGTTTTGTCCAAATAATGAATAGAATAAGAGTTAGAGCGTGATGATTGCTGCGCCGTTCAACAGACGTAAACTTGGGAAATGAGAATCTATCCCAACTCTCGGCACTTGCACTATCGATCGTTTTAAGCTCCGCCCATCACCAGTCGTCCATTGAAAAGAGTTCGCTCCTAAAAATTGTCTTGCTATGAGGTCGAGAAACATAATGGAACTGGTGAACCGAGTCCCGAGCGGAGCGTGAAGTGCGCGGCACTTGGGACGGACACGGAACTGAACTGATCGGCTGTAACGCGTTCGCTGTTATTCCTACCTGTACGGCCGGGCGGTGAGCGGCCGCTGCCACCTCTTGTCCAGCTAGTGGTGACCCAATCCTTAGGCCGAGGACGTCAACAGCCAACCCGGAGAGCTGGAGTACAACAGAGGGATCCATGAATACCAAGTACTTGAGATATCTGGCAAGTAGCTTTATAATCCACATAGAAACTAGGATATTATATATTTATTTCGGATTACAAACATACATTAGGCTAATTGAAATGGTATAATCCTGTTTTTTCTCCCATCAGCAGCATACATCAAATAATTAATAAAGCAACATGAAATTCAAAATATAGCTTTAACTAATAACTGCATTCTATAACAATAAGTAAACATTAACATTAAAATAACTTCTATGAAGTTCAACAAAGTGTTTTAAATTTGAATTGATTCATGGGGTTGAAAATTGAATTATGAAGTTAAATAAAGCGTACTAAAATTGAATCGATTGGTTATATTGAAAATGTGATTATACAAAATTTTAAATCATCAAAGTATTCATCAATAAAATTAATATGCATTTTTCCTTAGAATATCTGCAAGGCTATGTCTGAGCTTGCCAGTATCATCTTAAGGGGATGTTTTACTGAAATGAAAAACTTTTAAACCACTGAAGATAAAGTTTTCAAATTTTGTGCAATGTTGACTGGCAACATGAATCTAAGAAAAACATATATATATATATATATATATATATTTTTTTGCAACAATACTATTAAAAATAGTGTTAATTTCACCTTAATATTGAAAATGCTAAGGCTTTTGCAGTTTATGTCCGATCAAAAAAATTGGTAATATTATTTCAGACATACAATAAAACTTGTGGGTTAATTGAAATGCTTATGTAATCACATGTTTTTTAAAATAATCAAATATTTTTTGAAATTCAGTAAAATTCCAAAATTTTTGTACAAAAAGTTAAAAAAGTAAACAATTTTACAGATTATAGAATGCCTTTTTGTTTCAAAAAAATGTTAGTTATTATTATTTGAAATTGGAATTCCAAGGGGTTGAAAAAATTGTTGAATTTAAAATTTCAAAGTTGAGTAAAATTGATATTTTGCAATTTGAAAGTATGATATAATAAGTTTAAATCATGAATCTTCAAGAAAATGATTGATTTTTGCGTTAGAAATCTACAAGGCTTAATTACAATACTTGTCACAGGGTACATCTAAGGTAGTTGTATTTTTTTACTTGAAAAAAAAAAAGGGATTTTTTAAATCTGAAGATAATTTTAAATTTGTGCATGTTGACTGTGTACACCGCATCTTGAATAAGTACAAAATAATAAATATTATCCGTATATAGTACTTTTTTGCTCGATTTATAAAAAGTCCCTTAATTTACCTTAATATTGAAATGTAATGGTTTTAGAGTTATGTGGCGATTTTTCTGAGAAAATGAATTTTATCTCTGTATACAGATATGGAGATGTTTGCGTGGTTTATTTGGTTCCATGATCGATTGAGTTTTGATTAGAGATACTGCTTCTGAAATGTGGTGACAATGTAAAGTCAAACTTCTAAATGGCGTGGAATGTTTGATAAACTCTTCCAGAGCCTTGAGACCACTCGCAATCCAATACACGCACAGACTCTCATTACAAACCTGATCCGTTAATGCAAGTAAGTTCAAATGCTGTTTCACAATTTGGAATCCTTCCCAGGAACTAAAACGTGCAGCGCTTAGGGCCCGGACCACAAAGAGGAGATAACCAAACACGGAATTGATTTTAGGAGTAAGCCGAACTACACTCTCATTTCGATGAACGCAAAAGGGATTTACGCATTTTTTGCAGTTATAAAAATTTAACCCTTGCTTTTTATTAGGAGTTTCATTATTACTCCTACAATGGGTTAAGAACAGCTTACTTCTAAAATTATTTCCGTACTTAAAACCCTTATAGGTCAGTGGTAAACATATTTCCCACCACTTTTAAAATGTACACAACTAAATCTGCCAGATTATCTTACATTTAACTTGAAGTAAGCTGCTTTATTGTGTTCGGAATTAATATAATTTTTCTTTATAAAGTTCTAATGATGAGATGGATTTTTGTAAAGGTTCATAAACAAAATTGTGTATAAATTTCAAATTTCCGGGATGTCCGGATATTTTGTTAGCCTGTACTAGAGTTAATTTGAACATGTACCAAAAATGTATAAAAATTACAAATTACAAAATTAATCTTAATTTTTGAAATAAAATAAAATGGATTTTTTTAGTTTGATGTCAATTTCGAATCCAAACTCAGCATTTCAATCCTAAAAGATCAAGGAGAAAAAGCAAAACATGTTCTAAAATTGATTTAAAAAATCACGATTTTCAAATTGTAAAGATATACAGCAAAATGTTGGGTCCCAGTCTCTTGCCCTATAGACTAGGGTATACTCTTTTTTGTTGATCTGTGCCCGGGTATCTTATATTTATTTTTGAACTACAGTGAATCAATCTATTGTATTCTCATTAACTATAGAAGAAAACACTTTCAGATACGATTGTCGGAGTCGGCGTCGTATTCTGGACCTACATCTGTATGCAATCAATCAATCACTCAGTCAGCTCACCAGTAGAGTCCAAGCCAGCGGAAGCAGCATGGTGGCGCGTCCTAGTTACGAGAGAGACAAGACGCAATAGTGCCCGCAGGGTTCACGCTCTCGGCTACATTCGCAGCATCGGCCGGTGCACGTCATGTCATAAAGATTATCTCTCTGCACTCTCTTATCGGTATATTTTATCCCTGTCTACATCCTTCATACACAGTTTTATTGTTTGATATACCTGCCAGGGAGACATTATCGTAGTATTTGCGCTGGAAATGAAATGCACTTTTTAATTATTTTTATGCTAAAAAGCGGTGAACTTGTAGGTTGGTAGGTTGGTTGGTAGGTGCATCCTAGGTGTATCCTAGTTACATCCTAGGTACATCCTAGGTATATTCTAGGCACATCCAAGGTGCATCATAGGTATATCATAGGTACATTCAAAGTATATCGTAGGTACATCCTACATGTATTCTAGGTGCATCTTAGGTGTATTCTAGGTACATCTTAGGTTCATCCTAGGTTCATCCTATGTACATCCTAGGTGCATCCTAGGTGCTTACAAGGTGCATCCTATGTACATCCTAGGTGCATCCCAGGTACACCCAAGATGCATTCTAGGTAGACCCTAATCCGCCATCCAACCCTGGCCTTACAAGCCAAACCGTTTGTCGACATTTAAATCTTTCTAGTGTGCGAATATACACTCATCCGCATTTTAGCATGTTTTTTAGTAGATTGTTTATCAAGGAAGTGAGTTTTGGAAAACTACGATGCTGTAATGTTGCCGACATAATAACTGTAAAAAACATCGACAGGCTGAGAACTTCCTGTTGTTTAGAACCAAGGTTTTTGTAATCAAATTCCAAAATCAACATGACTTCACGGATAAGATAAATAATTATTACTGAAATAAATAATTTGGTGGTAAAAGCGTGGGAAAATGTCTGAACCGATAATCAATGAACGCGTATTTATCAGTTTATTAACTCGGCATTCATCATATTCATATGTGGTCACTGGTCCGCCGCGGAAGGCATAATAATCACCTAATCACCGAAGAACGTGAAAACTCGCCCTAGATACTTGGAAGGAGGAATGAGAAGAAAAGTCCGTTGAAAGTGATGCCTCGTGATCTCCTTTACAAGATGAAGGAGAACGAATCCCTCAGTGCACTCAAACACGGTGACTAAGTTGAGAGATTTCTGAGGTTACCTGATGTGATGTGCTAGTGAGCACGAGCACGAGCACGAGCACGAGCACGAGCACGAGCACGAGCACGAGCACGAGCACGAGCACGAGCACGAGCACGAGCACGAGCACGAGCACGAGCACGAGCACGAGCACGAGCACGAGCACGAGCACGAGCACAAGATCAAACTCAAACCTGTTTCTTTGAGTATAGTCACATCTACGTATTGGCCTCGCTCGCTACGCTCATCCAATGACTCCGGAACTTCGCCCTGTTAGACCCATGTGAACTAAAACAAGGAGGATGTTGATTGTAAATCTTTTCAGATAAATCTCGTGTCTTTTAAAAAAAAACAGGAAAGAGTGAAGGCTCTCGTGATTTGATTTGATTCTAGATCAATTATTATTTTCATCTAGACAAGAATCATTTCCAGGAGACCCGGATTCAGTGCGCGACCGACGCAGGCTCACTGACATTTAAACCAAAAGCTGCAGGTTAAAAACTTGCCACTCTTTGCAACGATGAAATCTCGGGTGTCATAAAATTATTTACACGAGGACCCAAGTGTAGAGGGGATATAACTTTTCCCTTCACTTGGAGCTCAATACTTTTTGAGTACGTAAGACTTGGCTTGGCAAGTTTTATGCATGCGTGGGTTCTTAATAATCGTCAAGTGCACGTTATTCGAATTTTAACTATCGTCATTGACATCTTTTATTAGCAGCATTAATTTTTTTATTTTTTATTAATGATGTTCTAAATTTTCATATTTAAAAAAAAATGGTTGAAACCCTTCAGTCAGGGTGTTTGTAACTGTCGGTATTTGGTCAACATTCCAGCTTGTATTCTTTGTGCTCTTTATTCGAAAAGCTAGACCGTAGTGGATGATTGCTTTATATTATGGAAAGGTTGAAGAAAGATTATTCATACTAACAAAATCCAAAATTACACACATACAATACAAGATACAAAATTCAATGATGTACACTTTGTAAATAATTTAGGAAGTCATTTTTGTATATAATATCCCAACAAATACAAATTTTTTTAAAAACGGCAGCCAAGCTATCCTTCAAAAGTCTTTGGCTGTGAATGGTGTGAGATATAGAAGTTGAGCCAAGCTTTTCATTCTTTCTCCCTAGCATCGCTTTGAAAAGAAGTAAGATCATTTCGTCTGTTGACGAGCGCCAAGCCAACGATTTTTGTGGTAAAAAAGCAAAATTTTTAAATTCGAAATCATAAAAAATTGCTTGGCCATGAACAAAATTTAATAGCCAAGCCTTTTTTTATGATTCGAGATTAAAATTTTTACTTATTTACTACAAAAATCGTTGGCTTGGCGCTCGTCAACAGGCGAAATGATCTTCCTTTTTTTCAAGGCGATACTAGGGAGAATGAATGAAAAGCTTGGCTCAACTTCTATATCTCACACCATTCACAGCCGAAGACTTTTGAATGAGAGCTTGGCTGCAGTTTTTTTTCTTCACATTTTTGTATTTGTGGTGATATTCCTTAATTTTGTTGTTTGTTTCCTATTAAGGCGGGAATGATTGACTTTGAATGATTAAATTTGTAAAGTTCAGAGTTGTTTTTTGATATTTTGGGCCCACGGTCCCCCCAAATTTGTGCTAATGGTTAAGAGCATGTTTAATTTCAAGCTTGTAAAATTCCAATTCCTTTTTTTTTTTCATTTTGATTTCCCCGTCCTATTGCTGGTTAGTTTTGAAAGCTAAAGTGTTTTGCGCATGAGGGACATCTAAGTGTGCCCAAGTTTCAAAGTTCAGATGAACCTTTCTCGGATAGCGCCCTTATCATAAAGTAGGGAATTTACTAGCTTTTGATAATTTTGACTTTTCCGGTACTTTTTAAACCCAATTTTGCTTTCCAATTCAAAGTGATAAAGAATGAGAGATATCAAATGTACCCACGTTTGAAACATCTCAGTGTAGCGTTTTCTTTGAATGATTCATTTTTTAAAGTTCAGATATGTTTTTTTGTCATTTTTGACCCATGGTCCTCTCCAAATTTAGCACCTTGTGTTTGGACGCTAGTTTTATAATGGTTAAAGCATGTTTCATTTCAGTTCGTACAAATTAACCACGCCTTAGATTTACGGTTTTTGTATCATAAAAATTTTTTGATCTTCTCCGGTTGGCCGGGAAACCCGATTTGGTTTGAAAGAAAGGCACTGCGTCTGAGGTACATTTAAGTTTAGTCCAAGTTTTATTGTTCTAAGATTTACTGTTTTTCTGTAGGGCTCAATATAGCTCCGCAGAGAATTAGGTAGCTAGCTAGCTAGCTAGCCAGCCGGAAGGTTTTCGACGAATTTGAAACCCTTTTTTAACACAGAAAGGGTTATCGGATCGGATTGATTTTTTTTGGTTGGGTAGACCAATATCGGGTTTCAATGTCCATTTTGAAGATTGTAATTTTTCGGGCGGGTGTGCAGATAGCGAAAACCCCCACTCGGGTAGCTGTATACATGGCCGCGAGTTTGTCGTCATCTAAGCAGTCGCATGCGCTTGGCTGCGGGCGACGACCGTCGCCCTAGATGTAGATAGAGGTATAGAGCAAGGTTGATCAGTTCAATGTTTCCAATTGTTCGCCTCGTGACTGTTATTGCGAGTTTGGTACAGATGCCAACCATGTTGTCAGGATGACGTTTTCCTCTCTTCCTCCCACCATCCCGACCGTTTCCCACCCGACGCATTGAGGCTGCAGTTACCGACCGACTCCCGAGGTAGTTCTGCTAGACGCCTTCCTCCCACCATCCCGACCGTTTCCCACTCTACGCATTGAGGCTGCAGTAACCGACCGACTCTCGAGGTGGGTTTCTGCTAGACGCCCTTCCTCCCCCATCCCGACCGTTTCCCACTCTACGCATTGAGGCTGCAGTTACCGACCGACTCTCGAGGTAGTTCTGCTAGACGCCTTCCTCCCACCATCCCGACCGTTTCCCGCCCGACGCATTGGGGCTGCAGTTACCGACCGACTCCCGAGGTAGTTCTGCTAGACGCCTTCCTCCCACCATCCCGACCGTTTCCCACTCTACGCATTGAGGCTGCAGCTACCGACCGACTCTCGAGGTAGTTCTGCTAGACGCCTTCCTCCCACCATCCCGACCGTTTCCCACCCGACGCATTGAGGCTGCAGTTACCGACCAACTCTCGAGGTAGTTCTGCTAGACGCCTTCCTCCCACCATCCCGACCGTTTCCCACTCAACGCATTGAGGCTGCAGTTACCGACCGACTCCCGGGTAGTTCTGCTAGACGCCTTCCTCCCACCATCCCGACCGTTTCCCACTCTACGCATTGAGGCTGCATTTACCGACCGGCTCCCGAGGTATTTTCTGCTAGACGCCTTCCTCCCACCATCCCGACCGTTTCCCACTCTACGCATTGAGGCTGCAGTTACCGACCGACTCCCGAGGTAGTTCTGCTAGACGCCTTCCTCCCACCATCCCGACCGTTTCCACTCTACGCATTGAGGCTGCAGTTACCGACCGACTCCCGAGGTAGTTCTGCTAGACGCCTTCCTCCCACCATCCCGACCGTTTCCCACTCTACGCATTGAGGCTGCAGTTACCGACCGACTCTCGAGGTAGTTCTGCTAGACGCCACCAGAGAAGCCACCAACCAGGGCAACAGTCAGGTTTAGTCGGTACCAAACCAGAAGGGATGTTATGAGGTGGGTGGGGTTTGTTGGCGGTTGTTTGAAAGAAGGGTTCTGAAGGGCTACTTTTGTGTGCTGCCCGTGGTTACGGCGAGCGGTCAAGTGTCGCGAGGGGTGAGGGGCACTACCTGACCAGACAATTAGGATACAGTCTTGAAATGATGTTTTCCTCGAAAAGCTTTGCTGTCGCATTTCCGTTTAGTCCATCGTCACTGTTCCTCACACAATACCAAATAGTGTAATAGACGCTTCGCTTAATACAGGAAACATGGCCGGTAAATCGCGAGACAAGTGACTACAGCGCTCCAAGCGTCGCTGGCGTGATCGTACTACTTGATGAACAAGGCTAAGCATACTGTTTTTGAGATTCATGTGCTATTTATGTAGAATTATAATGTCTGGAGGTATTTGCGCCGTTTACGGGTGCAATAATTATGGTGTGAAGAATCGCACGTTGTCATATTTTCGATTCCCGAAGAACCCTGAGATGTAAGTAACTTTAAAATGTAATGTTTTCTTAGGGCCTAGCCCAAGCACATGTCCTAGGCCTAGCCTAGAGCCATTGAATTTAATTCTAGAGCTTTGGCATTACTAGTAGGTTATTTCTGGCATAAGTAGGGCCTAGATCCGAGCCTTTAATTCTCTAATATTGTTGAGCAGGTCACACAGAAATGTTTACTTAATTAATCCACCGGATTCATGATAGTCCCCGAATTGATTCAAAAATTCAATTTTTAACTTGAAGATATCCAATCGATTGTTCATAGGAATCAATAAATAGGCCTACTCGTGTGGTCCTGAAGAGTCCCAATTGCACAATGGGGTATATGCAAGAAGTTCAAAAATGCTAATTTATGGGTGTTTCCTTATGCATTTTTAATTCTTAACACAAAAAAATTGGTTTGAACGTTTAAAAAAAATGTATTCTATAAGAAAACTGTGTTTGAAAATGCGTAATTTTCAAATGCCGCCGTGGCAACCGATAACGCGCTCTGATTGGTCGTGACGTCACCCGCCATGTAAGAGGCTCGTAGAGGTAGTGGACTTGCTTGGTTGACGTGCAAATCCAATACGCAGGCCTACCTGACAGAATGGATTTAAGGAAGGCAGAGGCTAATAATATTAATTAACCAGAAGTCTCTGATTCTAATAGGTAAATGAGTAATTAACCATACTTCACTGCCAGTCAATGATAACGTATAAACCTACCCAAATTATCTTTCCCGCAAAACCTCTGTGCGCGAAACCACCCTAGGATTTTCAAGTATAGGTTTGGCTCACTGCCTCCTAGATGTTCGTCGTGGCTTCTCGTTCCCTGCCTGTCCATGCAACATGGTTTGATTGTTGAAGAAAATTCGCACTTTTTTCCCACAGCGCTAGCAGAGTCGATAAAGAAGTTTCCCCGTTGGGGAGGTCCTCCAACTCCCTATACCGCCCTGGGTTAAATAAAAAGTCGGTTTTTGGCGTTGGGAATCTAACGTTCCGCGCGACTCTGTGTGACGATTGATGGAACTACTTCAATAAAAGTACGTCACTTTTCTACTAGTCGTTAACAGTCGATGACGACAAATGGCGGAAACGTCAAAATATTAAATACGATCTAATGTTGGCGAATGTTTTGGCATAAAGCAAACTCTCTTTATTAATGAAGATATTTCTGATGGAGTAGACCTAAGCTTAGGAGCTAGGCCGACAATATGTATTGTTCAGATATTTCGATTTGAGTGCCAAAGGCGTACTTACGTCTGAAAACTGTATTGTGGCCTTGGGCCTAGGCTACACTTACGTCCGTTAGGCTTGAACAAGGCATATACCAAATTATTTCGCACGAAAATGTCAGTGACGCCTGCGCAACACTTTATAGTACAATAATAAATCAAAAGTAAATCGTTTTAAAAGAGTAGGGCCCATCGGCTAATATGATTGAAATAAAATTGAAGTTTGACATTTCGTCTGTTGTTTGTTGATTTCAGCGTCACTGCACATCGATAATCTACTGACCGTATTTAGCGTGCACTGCTTTTATTAGTTTCACATTGGAGCCGCTCTCAGCGCGCAGGACGTTAGATTCCGTTTTGACTTGGAAGTAAGGGGACCTCCCCAAAGGGGAAACTTCTTTATCGACTCTGGCGCTAGTTACCGTCCCCAAGAGCTTTCTTTTGTTTTCGTTGTTTACATACGATCTGCATACGATTCAAATGTCATCATGCCAGAGTTGAGCTATATTTTTCTTCATAATAGGCAATGGTGCGTGCAAGAAGTTGTAAGATACCGGGATGCCATTATCTAAAACAAGTAGGCCTTTCTTTGCATGAACTACAGGGAAATAAGGAAATTGTGCCACCCAGGCCCCCCACCAGACTCCCCTTTAGCACGCGCCACTGCTTGATGGAAAGTAATATTGTTTAGCTCGTGGCCTAGTCAAGACTAGGGCCCGAGTAGGCTACCTAAGTCTATTGATTTTTAATATGATTAGGAATAGGACGCATAGGCCCTCCAGATAAAAATAACATGCCTATTAGCCCTTGCCTTATATTATCAAACAACAAAGTTATCAATATCTACTTTTTGTTTAATTACCAGCATAATATAACTAGACAAATTTGTATATTACTATTCTGCAAACCTTGATAAGTGATGTACGTACACAAAATACGATCTAAAACATTTAATTTAGTTGGATTTAACAGTAAACTACATGGGAGATGACATTTAATGTGACAACAACATCAAAAACAAAAGAAAGCTCTTGGGGACGGTAACTAGCGCTTTGGGCAACAATTAACACTGTGCGCGTGGACAGGCAGGTAACGAGGAGCCACGATGAACATCTAGGAGCCACGACGAACATCTAGGAGGCAGTGGTTTGGCTATTCGGCGCCTAGAAGGGCAATAGTAGAGGGTACGGAAGTCCGCTCAGGCCTTTGAGGTGTTTTTTAATTACGTAATGAGGTAATTAACGCTGCCAGTCGACCACAACACAACAATGTGAGGTCTATAGCCCCTCCCCCTTCTATTTTCACCCCTCCCCTACTTCCCCTCAAGCCCCACCATTACCCAACAGAGTGACGTCATATAATTATTTATTTAATATATTTAATCATTATTTTTTTTGGGGGGGGGGGGAACGTAGCCGACTCCTACTGAAGTCACCACCATCTTTCCTTGACATGTTGCTTGTTCGGCTGCCAGGGACTCACTGACTGGATACGTCATAGCTCTTCTATATTAACATTCATATGTCACAAGAACGCAATGTCATTGGAACGTAGCCGACTCTTATTGACTTCACATTTGAATACTACTATAGTTAATTTAATTTTTCCAATTGAAAAAAGTTTGAAGTGCTGGGATTCGAACCCGGGTCCTCCATAACCACAGTCACGCACACTAACCATTTGGGCTACGGCTGCTCTTGGTGATTGTTCGAAGATGACTGACGTATAATCTGTTATGATACCAAGGCACACGGTCTAATGATGTATGGATGTAGTTAACCTTGAGACATATAAATTAAATAAGATCAAAACATCTTGTTTTGTTGTTTTGTAACTTATCCAGCATATTATGAACTAAAATTATACTGTTGTTAGAAATTCAAAAACAAAAATTGTTATGAGAAGTTTACATCTATTTCTAAATGTTATTTAAATACCGGTACTTCCTATTATGTTGAAAATTTAGGAGGTAATTAACCTTGAGACATATAAGATGAAATCAGCTTGTTCGTTGTTTTGTAACACATCCGGCATATGAACTAAAATTATACTGTTGACTTTAAATTGTTAGAAATTCAAGAATCAAAAACAAAAATTGTTATGATAAGTTTACATCTATTTCTAAATGTTATTTGAATACTTCCTATTATGTTGAAAATTTAATGCACTACCAAGGAGCGCGGTCTACTGATGTGTGGAGGTAATTAGCCTTGAGACATATAAATAAATTAAGATGAAAGCAGTTTGTTTGTTGTTTTGTAACACATCCAGCGTATGAAGTAAAATTAAACTGTTGACTTTATATTTGTTTGAAATTCAAGAACATCTAAATGTTAATTAAATACTTCCTATTATGTTGAGAATTTTGAAGTAATTTGAAAACAAAATTATATTGAGAAGATCATTAAAGCACATTAGAGAACTTGTTATTGTCTGAAAAACGTATAAATAGCGAGAATATGCTAAGAAGTCATAACAATCCACGAGTCTGCGGTATACCTACAAACAACACGACCAACCAACGCTTAGGTGAATTATAATATTTTTACGGCTATAATATTTTTTAATTTTTTCTTATTTTTGTTTCACATTAATTTTTCGCAATGGACGATTTATGTGATAGTGACTCGCAACTGCACGCTATTTTAGATGACATTTCCGTGGAAGATTTATTGTGTTTAAGTGATACTAACGATGATCAACAATTATTGTTCAATTTTGAATGTGACAACGATCAATTAAGTGAAATTGAATTTCAAGATATTGAAACGTGTTCACCGGTGAGTGCATCGCAGTTAACCGTTGTCGTGGACCCATTTAATCCACATCTGCACATTCAAGTAAGGTAAGAAAAAATACACAAAATATTTAAAATTAAAATAATAAAATCTAACTATACAACAAAACATTAATCAAGACAATATTGCTGAGAGTTGTAACGCTCATTATAAATATTATTATCACTTAAATAATTTGAACAGATTTTTATTTTATTTGTCAAACCATTCATATTAGTTTTCTTTGAACGGAAATTTTCAAAGTTTATTTATTCTACCATTAATATTTGTTTCATAATAGTAATGCACTATGCATTTTTATTTAGTTACTATTATATTTTTTAGATAAAAAAAAATATGCAAGTTTCATTGATAAGCAATACAATTTATTTTAAAGAAGTAATTTCTACATGAGTTATTTTATTAACATATTTTATGTTTGTATGACATTTCAAAACTTATAATTCCCACAATTGATAGTTTGTATAGTTTTAAAATGTGAAGATAATTATTATATATATATATTATATATATATATAATTATATATATATATATATATTTACCGCATTTACATATTTTACTTTTTTAGTTTCATAATATCAGTTCATAATATCAGTAATGCAGTGAAGATTGTAATTTATGTTTGCAGTGATGACGCAAGTAACAATAATGGAGATGATGCAGCACATTGTACGACTCCTCAAACTGAAGACAATAGAAAACGGTAAGCTAGTTATAAATATTATATTATGAGATTTTTCAAAATAATGTTTTCTATAATAACATATCTTTTTTCATAAATAACAGTAAAGTAGTGTACACGTTTATTTGTTTCATAAAGTATTGTTTTATTTCCATTCTCAAAAATAATGTTTTCTACGCATTTCAAATTTTTCATAATAACATTAAAGTTTTGCATACACATAATAATATTTTCATTTTCATTTTCATTCAATCAACAATGAAATGTACAATTTCATTTGTTTCCATAAACTACATATATTTTCCAATAGTGTTTTTTTTTGTTGTTTCCAATAGTGTGTTCAATAGTGTTTTATTGCTATCATTTTGCAGCACTCATAGAGGAAGAAGAAGAAAAAGAAGTGGGAAACAAACAAGCAGCAACGCTCCTAGCAACTGCAGTGACGGAGCCGTGGCTTCCACGTCCCAAATTCAACAGCCGGAAGTTGACGGAAATAATATGTAAGTTCAATAATGATAAGAAATGGTGTGAATATTGTTTATAAAGTACATTTAATTATACTTTATTTATTGCTTATAGTTTATCAACATTTATTTATTTATTTTAAGAATGATTTTAGTTGTTTTTAATGTTTTATTATTAATATGCTATTAAAATTATTATTTATACTTTTATTTATTTATTTTAAAATTGGCAGTGCTATTTATTTCGTTCATTTGTTTTTCTTAAATAATGTAATCATTGATTCACAACGTTTTAGGATTTTGTTTTTTTTTGTTCATTTGTAAAATTGTAACGAGTAAATTTATTATTATAATTATAATTTACTTTTTGCAGTGCTCCGAACATCACCGACACTACATCTATGACGCAGACTGGGGGAAATGCGGCCGTCATCTCGTCAACGCAGCAACCGCAACCGCAACAGCAGCAACAACAACAGCAACAACAACAACAGCAACAACAACAGCAGCAGCAGCAGCAGCATCAGCATCAGTAAGTTATAGAATCGTATATAATAATTAAAATAACTTTTTATATTTATATTGAATAGTCAATTATTTAAGATTTCTTCTTTGTAGGTTACAAGATGTAGGCTTCAAGGTCTTGCACGATTCGAGGACAACAAACCCAAAATTCAAAAAGTCTAGGCAATATGTAAATATATTTTAGACAATATACCCGAGGGTAGAGAGCCCGAGGAATGGTTGCACGAAACATTTACAAACCTCGTTGACATGCTAATTAATTCCAGTACATACAAAGACAATGATAAAGTTGGATTAGGAATATTCAGTAATGCTTCACCAGATAATCCGATAAATATTTCCCTCCGCCGTGTGGATCAGTAAAATGCAGAGATAATATTACAAAGCATTTCTGCAGTTACTCAAAGTAATACAGATTTCTTAACTGAAGGACCTCTAAATGTTGTTTTAACACATATTAGTATGCCAAATGGTGAAGCAAGAAAACCCATTCCTTCATACGTATCTGACACCGAGTTTGCAAAGAATAAAGGCTCTATTATTACAATTGATAATACTTTGGAGGAAGATAAACTGTGTCTTGGCCGAGCATTTGTTGTGGGTGTAGCAATCCACGAAGCAGCAACACCCAAGGAATTAGATAGTCTTCAACGTACAAAAAAGATTCAGGGTATGAGAGCTCTTCAGTATTGCAAAGATGCAGGTGTTGACTTGACCAACGGTGGTGGAATTGATGAAGTGCGTCAATTTCAAGCATACTTTAAAAAATATCAAGTTACAGTGTTTGGCGATCGGAAAGGAAAAGATGTACTTTTCGAAGGTCCTTGCGGTACACTGACCGAGCCACGCAAACATATAGATCTATTTTATCACGATAACCATTTTGATGTGATTAGATCTGTAACTGGAGCTTTTGATTACGAATTTTATTGTCGTCCGTGCCGCAAAGGATATTTTCATACTGGAGCACATAAATGTCCTACGTCATGTACCCGCTGCTACAACAATGAAATGTGTCCTGAAAACACACAGCGAAAGAAATGCAACAACTGCTTACGTGTATTTAAGGGACAGCGTTGTTATGACAATCATTTGCTGCCTCATTATGACAAAAATCGTTCTGTGTGTCAAGTACATAGAATTTGTATAAAATGTGACAAGTATTTTCATCTGCGAGACCGTAAAACCCATAAATGCGGAGAAGTCATGTGTCAAATATGTAATAAATTCTGTGATGCTAACCATTTGTGTACCATGCAAAAAATTGAGCAGAGAAAAAGGAAGAAAGATAGTAACATGATCTACTTCTTCTACGACATTGAGTCAACCCAGTGTACACCCATGCCAGGCAAACAAAACACATTTGAGCATGAGCCAAATTTGCTAGTATCGCAGCAATGTTGCCTAAAGTGCATTGATCGACCTGTGGAAGAACCATGTCAAGCCTGTGCTCCTGGTGATTCACGCCAAAAGGTTTTCTATGCTCCAGACCCTGTGGGGAAGTTTATGAAACATATTCGACAGCACCGAACTGGCGTTAATGAGGTTTTAGCATTGGCGCACAATAGTAAAGGTTATGATAGCCACTTCATTCTACGAAACATGGTTACTGACCTAAACTGGTCGCCTGATATTCTTGCAACGGGTGCCAAACTGTTATCTTTATCTTGCAATGACATCACATTTAAAGATTCTTTAAACTTTTTACCCATGCCTCTGAGTAGTCTACCCAAAGCACTTAATCTACCAGATGAAATTAAGAAAGGATACTTCCCACACTTTTTCAATAAACCATGTAATTTTGATTATGTTGGACCTGTTCCTCCACCAGAAGCCTTTGGAGCTGACCAAATGATGGCTAAGGAAAGGCAACAATTTATGACTTGGCACACAGAAGAAAATGTACATAAATCAATCTTTGATTTTAAAAAAGAACTTGTAGAATATTGTATAAATGATGTAAATATTTTGCGGTCTGCCTGTGTATCTTTTAGAAAAAATTTTTTGAATGAAAATAAACTTGATCCACTTTGGGAAGCTGTCACTATCGCCGGAGCCTGTATGAAAGTTTTTCAACAAAACTATCTGAAGGAAGACACAATTGGAATAATTCCTACAGGCGGGTACCGCTGTGCTGACAGGCAGTCCCATATAGCAACAACATGGATTAAATGGATGGAACATAAACATGGAATCAAAATTCAACATTCAGATACGGGCCGTGAAAAAAAAGTACTTGGTCGTTTCAAGGTCGATGGGTACCATGAAGCCGACGATGGTCGTAAGGTTATTTATGAGTACCATGGTTGCTGGTTCCACGGCCATTTAAAGTGCTATCCAGATCAAAATTTGAAAGTTGGTGGTAGTGATGTTCACGAGACGATGGGACATCGTTACGAAACCACACAGCACAGAACTGCACTTCTCCGAGCTGCTGGATATGAGGTTATTGAAATGTGGGGATGTGAGTTTGAATTACTTAAGAGTACAGAGCAAGGTCTTGCTGAATTTTTAATCAAACCACCCCTTCAACAAACAAGAGCCTTTAAACCCCCGCGACGGATTTCATGGTGGACGGACCAATTGTGTAAAAATGCATTATAAAGTGAATCCTGGCGAAAAGATTTACTATTATGATGTATGCAGCCTCTACCCATTCATAAATAAATATGGTGCATTTATTTTAGGCCACCCAAAAATTTACATTGGGGAAGATTGTAAGAAACTTGTGGGGACAACTAATGATATAAGTAAACTCAACGGTATGATAAAATGTACAATCTTACCTCCTCAGCAACTGTACCATCCAGTCTTACCAGCAAAGATGGGTGGAAAACTTGTTTTTGCCTTGTGTCATTCATGTGCAGATGAACATATCCAAACTGACTGCCCCCATGTAAATAATGTAGATAGGCAATTTACAGGAACATGGGTCATTGCCGAAGTGCAAAAGGCAGTTCAAATGGGGTATACGATTCTTGAAGTTTATGAAATTTGGCATTACCAAAAGGCACAATACGATCCACTCACAATGTCTGACGGCTTATTTGTCGAATACATCAACAATTTTTTCAAGATGAAAGTGGAAGCCAGTGGTTGGCCTAAAACTTGCAAAACCGACAAGGACAAGGAAGAGTACATTCGACATTTTGAGGAAAAAGAAGGCATTAAATTGGATCCGGCGAAAATTTCTCACAACCCTGGGTTACGACAGATAGCCAAGTTAATGTTGAATTCGTTTTGGGGCAAGTTTGGGCAACGTGATGACCTTGTACAACATAGATTCATTGACACCTATGCTGACCTTGTACAGCTCCTATCAAATCCATCCAATGAAGTATTGTCAGTCGAAACAATTTCCGACGAAAAGATTTTATGTTCATGGAAACCATGTCATGAAGGAATTCAGGCTTCCCCCAGAACCAATGTTGTCATAGCAGCAATAACTACTGCTCTTGCTCGACTTAAACTTTACACGTACCTGGAGCAACTCGACGAAAGAGTTTTGTATTTCGATACGGATAGTATCATTTTTGTGAGTCGACCTGGCGATGTAAACCCACCAACTGGTGATTTTTTGGGTGATTTAACAGATGAAATTGCAGAGTATGGACCTGGATCGTACATTTCCGAATTCAACAGTGGTGGACCCAAAAATTACAGCTATAAAGTAATATGTAATGGAAACCCTGAAACTGTGAAAACTGTTTGCAAGGTGCGAGGTCTACGGTTAAATTATTCAGCTGCAAAAGTGGTTAATTTTGATTCAATGAAAGAGACTATATTAAAACAGAGAGATGATGATGATGATGATAAAACAGAAGATGATGAACCCATGATAATAACCATGCCACACAAAATTGCACGAGTGAAACATTTTAAGATTGTTTCAAGAGAAGAAAGAAAAATATATCGTGCAGTTGTAACAAAACGAAAAATTGTAAATGATCACGACACGCTGCCATTTGGATACAAACGACAACGCATTTGAAGCAACAAGACATTGTGTGAACATGAACTTTAACACAGTCGTTGTACGAAATGTTATAAGAGGCCAATAATACGATAGATAGTGGGCCATGAAAATATAGGGTTTTTTAAACATAGAGTTACATCACCAAACTCTATGTGGACCTTTCCCTCTTAAAAACAAAAAAAAAAAGGAACCCTATCCATTGGCTACTAAAGTAGAGAATAACAGAATTATATTTTAGTTTTTGTCACCAATCAACCATTTGTTTGGACATTGAACGATGTGTGCTTATCTCTTTACTTTGTTATATTTATTTAATTTTACTCTTTAATTTTATTTTGTTATGCGTAACCATTGGCATAACGTATATGTTTTTATTGATTTATTTTGTTTCGTGTAATGCGTTATTTCATTTGATTATATTTATTTGGAATCTTTTCTGTAATTTTTTTTTCTTCCCATTCTTTCATCTCAAGAATACTTCATAGCTAGCATTTGCATGCACAATTCAAAAGTTTGAAGTACCTTCTTACAAAAACAAAAGTAAAATAATTATTATTTTGGTATAAATTCACTACGTTTGTTAGAGTTTTTGACACGAGTTGCAGAAATAACTAACAATTGCATACAAAAAATAAAGTTTGAAGCAACGTTTTTACAAATTAATAAAACAAAATTAGTAGTTGCTGGAAAAAATCAGCTTTTGTTTAAGTTTTGGAAGGAAAGTTTTTAAAATAACTAGCAATTGCATGCCCAATTTCAAATTTAAAGTATGTTCGTTAAAATTTTGTGAAAAATTAGTTGTTGGCAGGAAGACAAGCACATCAATTTGATAAAGTTTCCAACAAAATAGAAAAATTACTTTGCAATGTCTTCACAATTCGAAAATTTAAGCACGTTCTTGCAAATGAAATAAAAACTGAAGAACTGAAGTTCTCTGCAGGAAAATTTACTACATTTGATACAAAATGGAAAATATCATTACAATGTTAGCGAGATAATGGTTTTTGTCAGGAAATATTTGGTTGTAATAAGGTTTTCTTATTGCTTGTAAGTTGAAACATTGTCAGTGTTTTGCGTTCAGACCTGTATTTGTCATTTGAATAACTATGAAAATAATATTGTATTTTTATCATTTGCATTGGCAGCGACCGACAAAGGAGAATCTCAAATGTGCTAAGTTACGCTAAAAAGCATGAGTTACCTCTCGTCAAACAACACCAACAACCAATAACTTTTTATTGATTTATATCTAGCAATAATAACAACCTCTGTTTTCTAAATGAGAATATTTTTTACTTTTTTTTATTCTACGCTTTATTGATATTGTAAACTTGAAAGGAGAAGAAGAGCCCTACCTTCCACAGTAAAGTAAAAACGTATGAATTGTGCAAAATATATTTATAGGTTAGTTCATTCAAATGTGCTAATAAGCTAAGTAGGGGAGGAAATAACGTTTTTTATAACTTGTGCTAGTTGTGAAATTAAATAATATAACAGAGTACAGTTTTCATTCGTGATTTAAAAATAAATACAAAGATGGAATAAGTATTTTCACAAGTAGTAGAACAAAACTATTAAAGAATTGTAATTAAATATTTGGCTCCGGAAAAACAATACATATATAATCTATAAATAGAACGTCACTTGAGCTCTTGAGGTAGGTGCTAAAAGAACAAAGAACTTCGTTCATGCAGACGTAAAGAACCAACAAGTCTCGTCATAATGTTGAAGAGGTACAAGCCTCGACAGATATAACAATTGTAGACTACCTTACGATTAGAGGGGTGTTGAGGAAAGGGTAGACTAGGAGAGAAGTTGAAACAAAAGAATGGTACTTAAATATTTGACTCCGGAAAACAATACGTAATTAATCTATAAATAGAATATCGTTACTTGAGATCTTTAGGTAGGTGCTAAAAGAACAAAGGACTTCGTTCATGCAAACCTTAAGAACCAACAAGTCTTGTTATAATATTGGAGAATGTAAGAGAAATAGAATTGGATTTTAATATATAGGTTAAAGTTATTTAAACTGCTCAGGATAATTCTCATTCTATAAATGTAACTGTATGTAGAACGCGCTCTGTGAAGTCATAAGTGAAAGAATGACGCTTATTAAAAATATATATTTCTGTGCAAAATAGTATTGAGTGCATAAAAAATAAGTTGTAGTTATTAAAACTGCTCCGAAAAATAATACACGATTAATAGTTAATTAGAAAATATAACTTAAATACGTTGCTCCGGAAAAACAATAATTAATTAATCTATTAATAGAACAACGTCACTTGAGATCATGAGATAGGATAGGTGTTAAAATAACAAAGGACTTCGTTCATGAAGAACTAAAGAACCCATAACCCACAAATCTCGTTATAATATTGGACAGGTACAAGTCTATTTAGGTAGGGGACTATAACAATTTAAGACGATCAACGATATAAGGGATATAATTAATTTATTGTATTTTACCTGCCCATAGGGCAGGAAGGCTAATGCAGGGCAAGTATATAAGGGATGCTGAGTAGAGAGTAGGAGAGAATTTGAAACGCAATAATGATCGTAACAACAGGGGCTGGTAACAATACTATTAACTATTTTATCCCAAGGGGCTAGAGTGTCGTACAGTTGGCGCGCCCTTTCTCAACACCTTGACGCAGACAGTATCCCAGAGAGATAGGTTGGTCAGTACACATTGTTCGTTTTTAATCATCAAGGCAATATCGTGCTGGGACTTAAATCTACGAGTGAAGGTGTGTACCTTGGTGAAGTGACGTACCTTAATTTGGTGAAATATTCACAAAGTGTTACTCATATTTTACGTAACTTTGAAATGTACAATCCAGAAATGATGAACTGGTATTTTACTTTCCTCATGAGAATTAAAAATAAATTTGATTGTAAAGTGTCTATACATAGAGAAGAGACAGAAGAAGTACATGATTTTGTAAAAGAACTATGTTGAATGTATTCGACACGAAGAAAGGTTTATAAGTGAAAATCATGAAAAGATTGTGTACGAGCTTGGTACTGCATTTATATGTTCAGAAATTGAACTTATAACTTCTCAATTATCTGATGCAAACTATGTACCCGCATTGTATTCATATGTGTTTTGATTGTTGCTGTAATAAATTACTAGAGCCTTCTAGTATTTTGAAAAACTGATTTAAGCATTGACTACTAATTTTATTTACCCTAGGACTACCATATCCCATATCCTTCACATTCACATAATACATGTTTGTGCTGGTCTCAATATAAAATATGTATGGTGACGTCTCAACATAATAAAAAAGTATTTAAATAACATTTAAATGTTCTTGAATTTCAAACAATATTAAGTCAACAGTAAAATTTTAGTTCATATACTGGATGTGTTACAAAACAACAAAACAAGATGTTTTCATCTTAATCTAATTATATGTCTCAAGGTTAACTACATCCATACATGATTAGACCGTGTGCCTTGGTTGTACCTGTTCTATCATAACAGATTATACGTCAGTCATCTTCGAACAATCACCAAGAGCAGCCGTAGCCTAATGGTTAGTGTGCGTGACTGTGGTTATGAATGATGCGGGTTCGAATCCCAGCACTTCCAACTTTTTTTCAATTGGAAAAATTAAATTAAATATAGTAGTATTCAAATGTGAAGTCAATAAGAGTCGGCTACGTTCCAATGACATTGCGTTCATGTGACATTTGGATGTTAATATAGAAGAGCTATGACGTATCCATTCAGTGAGTCCCTGGCAGCCGAACAAGCAACATGTCATCTATTTATAGATAGTAATTTGCGGTGCAAACAAAATGATTGAAACCAATGTTCTAAGAACTGTTTTACTCGCACATTATGTTAGTCATCATTATATCAGAATATTCTATTTTTAGATAACAAATTGCGGTGCAAACTTAAAGAATAGTATTTAACTTAGTTGCAAGTGTGATGGAATAGGAGAGGAGTTTTATTAAATAAACTAGCATCATAAATACATATATCATCTGATTGTATATCATCCACATTGTATTCATATGTGTTTTGATTGTTGCTGTAATAAATTACTAGAGCCTTCTAGTATTTTGAAAAACTGATTTAAGCATTGACTATTAATTTTATTTACCCTAGGACTACCATATCCCATATCCTTCACAATCACAAAATATATGTTTGTGCTGGTCTCAATATAAAACTTTAAAATGAGATGACTTATTAGCATATTCTCGCTATTTTATTCGGTTTTCAGACAATAACAAGTTAGAGAAAGTGCTTTAATGATCTTCTCAATATAATTTTGTTTTCAAATTACTTCCAAAATTTCAACATAATAAAGGAAGTATTTAAATAATATTTAGAAATAGATGTATCCTTCTCATAACAATTTTTGTTTTTGATTCATGAATTTAAAACAATATTAAGTCAAAAGTATAATTTTAGATCTCAATTTTCAAATTTTCAACATAATAGGAAATAATCAGCATAATATTTTGACCTTACTTCCTCGAAAGTGTTGGATGTGTTACAAAACAACAAACAAGATGTTTTCATCTTATATGTCTCAAGGTTAACTACATCCATACATCATTACACCGTGCGCCTTGGCTGTATGTCAGTCATCTTCAAACAATCACCAAGAGCAGCCGTAGCCTAATGGTTAGCGTGCGTGACTGTGGTTATGAAGGACCGGGGTCCGAATCCCAGCACATCCAACTTTTTTTTTCAATTGGAAAAATTAAATTAACTATAGTAGTATTCAAATGTGAAGTCAATAAGAGTCGGCTACGTTCCAATGACATTGCGTTCATGTGACATTTGGATGTTAATAAGAGCTATGACGTACCCAGTCAGTGAGTCCCTGGCAGCCGAACAAGCAACATGTCAAGGAAAGATGGTGGTGATTTCAGTAGGAGTCGGCTACGTTCCCCCCCCCCCAAAAAAAAAACAAAATAATGATTAAATAAATATGACGTCACTCTGTTGGGTGATGATGGGGCTTGAGGGGAAGTAGGGGAGGGGAGAAAATAGTGGGGGAGGGGCTATAGACCTCACACTGTTGTGTTGTGGTCGACTGGCAGCGTTAATTACCTCATTACGTAATTAAAAAACACATCAAAGACCTGAGCGGACTTCCGTACCCTCTACTGGCAATGTATACAAGAAAATATATTCATGTAATTTATACAGTAAGACTGTAAGACACATGAGTAATTTATCATAAAACAATGCCACCACTAATTAATTACGAATATAACGTATTAAACAAATACGATTTCCCGTGCATAACCCCCGATATTGTAGGCCTGTAGGCGGGGCATATAGCTCGGCCTCTAAAAGTTCATTTCGCACTTTTATAGACTAGAAAATAGTTTAAAGGCTCACGCGGACATTAATAATTAGCATACTATTTTTGGCAACCACAACTCATGTTAATTTACCACCGTGAGGTTAGCGATCAGGATTTTCACTTTCACGTAGATTTGCTATTCGACGCCTAGAAGGGTAATGTATACAAGTAAATATATTCATGTAATTTATACAGTAAGACACATGAGTAATTTTAATTTATCATAATACTGCCACCATTAATTAATTACGAATATAACGTTCCAAAAAATTATGTTTTCCCGTGCATATCCCCCGATATTGTAGGCCTGTAGGCCGGCATATAGCTCGACCTACACAAGTTCATTTTGCACTTTTATATACCTACTAGAAAATAGTTTTAAAGGCTCACGGACATTAATTACTAGCATACTATTTTTGGCAACCACAACTCAATCATGTTAATTTACCACCGTGAGGTTAGCGATCAGGATTTTCACTTTCACGTAGGTTGGCTATTTGACGCCTAGAAGGGTAATGCATACAAAAAAATACATTCGTGCAACTTATACAGAAAGATAAATTATTATTAATAGTTAATTATCATAATACAATGCCACCACTAATTAATAACAAATATAACGTACCAAACAAATATGTTTTACCGTGCATAACCCCCGAGATTACAGGCCTATAGGCGGGGCATATAGCTCGGCCTACAGTTAAAAGTTCATATTGGCAACCACAACATTCCCTGTATGCTACATGTCGATTTACGCCTCAAATCTTTGGGAACACTAAAATACAGTTTATGTAGCGTAGCTACACATGTGCTAGTGCATAAAGGAACAACACAATACTTATAATTCGATCAATTATTGCTGATTGCCGTGAAAGCAGGGCCCCTGCGCGTGTTATCCCAATGCGTCCGCTGGTAGCCTACATGGCCGGTGACGTCACGAAAATGGCGCGAGACCAGGTGCGTTTCAAAACGCTAATTTGACCAAGAAAACGAAAAACAATATTACGGCCAAACTAATATATGTAGAGATCCAATTTTTTTGTGTGTTCTATAGGGTGTTAGTGGCTATCGAAAAAATACACTAAGAGAATTTGTGCAAATAGCCTATTATTTACATATTGGTTAGTTGTTATGTAAATGCATGGTCTCTGTCGTTATTATCCGACTAGTTGTAAACGGAATACGGTTTTTGCTTGGTTTTGTTCCTACTTGCAAATAACCCTCTTTAAAGTTTACTTCCGCCCTCTCCTTGGAGAGCCAGTCAGCGCCTATGATTATTTTCACGGGCCCGATGAGGAATTATAAAAACAGGAGTTTCATAAATACACGGCCGTAATTTGACGCTCACTAGAGCTTGTTTAGTTATTTTCTGACTTTGTTATTAAAAACCGCCGTCACAGAGATTCCGTTCACAGGTAATACCGGTATGTTTTGGTTGTTTTTATGTACAACTTGCCAGAATTCCTCGGACATACACGTGACGTCCACTACCCGTATCAATCAGAATCGGAACAGTTGGGCTGCCAATCGTTCCAGTTACTTCGGGAGTCTTAAATTTCCTCTTTATTTGCGCCGATTTTGCGGTTCTTTTTCGTTGACAAAGTCATCTGTATGATTACTCTCCCTCAGGTTAACCGATTGGTGCCTCCCCCTACCCTTTTCGTTTTTATCCTGGGTCAGGTTATGAATTTGATTTATACTTCTGACCTGATACTCTCTCTTATCAGCACGGTCACTTCTCCAATTACTATCATCGTATTTACCGGTCTGATAACCGCTCATATCATCACGGTCACTCCTCCAATTCCTATAATCGGAGTTGCCGGTCCAATTACTGCCCATCATGGTTGGCTCTTCCCGCTTCTCCTGCTGGTTGCCCCCATGATCGCCGCTCGCCATGTTAGGCGCTTCTTCCCGATCTATTTTCCGGGGAGTCAGCTTTGAGCCCTGACTACCGCCACTGTTTTCCGGGCACTAATTTTATTTTTAGTTGGCTGTCGGTCTGCCCCGACGCGATGCAGATTTATCAAGATTTTTGCAATAATCTTTATGTCGCTTCTAATGCTCCGTGCCTCGGGGCTAGTAGTGTATTCTCTACATTAGCCGGAAATAAATGCAATACTCGCCGCAAAAAGCTTTTAGTGCTTATTATATATTATGTTTTACGTTCTTCATCCACAGAGGAAGAATCCGCCATTGGCCCCATGTAATTGTTTATTATAAAAATCATGGTGCAGTTGGTACTTTACTTCTTCTTGATTTTCCCTCTGACCAAAACATGTCAAGGAAAGACGATTTAAACTGCGCCCATCCTTCCCAAGTTCCCTGGAACGCTGCCCCCCAGTCCCGGGCAACCCCTTCTAGCCTTTGCACGGCTAATGCAATTTGCATATTTTCCGGCAACTTTTGTTGCTGAAGATATCCTTCGACAATAGCTAAAAATTCAACAGGGTGTATTGTCTCATCGTTTGCGAATTTCGGCAATATCTCGCTGTTGTGCATCATTGACCCTGGGCAAGTATTTACCGCAAATATGTCCTGCATTTCGGTTCTTTGTGCAGCCAGCAACGGGGTTATTGTCGCCTCGATTTGAGACGCACCCGCCTGTGAACCGCTCGTTTGAGCCTCCAACCTGTCAATCCTTTGTTGACAAGCCCCAAACACGTTTTCCAAGCGTCCAAGCATACTTTTGCATTTGTAAAACAAATACCTGTAGTGTTTCTTGCACTCCTCCTGATGAAGACTGATTTTTTTCTGGGTTTCCCATCTGGGCTTGGCAATCTACACCCCCACTATCTTACATCGTTCCTATTAATAGTGCTTTGTGTTCGCACTCAAACCGGCCTACCTACCTTGCTCCTTTAGTAGCAGGCATGACACAAATTTTAGTATATAGAAAAAAATGCCAATTGCATAACCTTGCCTACCTATTGGGCACCATTTTGTAATATTCCTTACGTTAAACATAAAGATGAATGAAGGACTAATCACAGTTGGGATTTGGGTAAAATAAAACAGTTAATTAATTAGTTAATCCTCTGGTCTATTAAGGTAAGAAAGGGTGAAAGTTCAGGGCTAGAGGCAATTGGCATCGTTTAAAAAACAAAATACATAACATAAATAATTCACTTAGCTATATCTCATACCAGCTCATTGAAGAGTCCTTATCGATCCAATCCAAAAAAATAATAATCCAGTATGCTGATGACGTCACCCTTTACGTATCGTGGTCACCCAAAAGGATGCAGACGCCCTAAGCAGACCTAGACGACATTCAGATCTGGTGCGACAAAAATGGCATGAAACTCAAAGCCCCTCAAGTGCAAGATGATGGACATCAACCGCGCTCGCACCCCACTTTACTTCATGTAGACCATCGATGGTGTCCCACTCGAGTACGTCGACAAGCCCGCGCCTCCTCGGCGTTCACATCACAAGCACCTCCGATGGAACGTGCACACCCACATCGTGGGGCCAAGGCGTTGAAGGTGCTGGGTTTCGCGGCCCGCCACCTGCACGGCTGCACGCCTCGCGTCAAGAGGATGACCTACCTGTCGCTGGTCAAGCCCTCCATGACTTTCGGCCTCCCCGCCTGGCACCCAACCACCATCGAGAACACTACCAAGCTTGAGAGGGTGCAGAGAAGGGCGCTGCATTTCATACATTTGGGCCCTAACCTCCCCCAACCCTGTGACCAGAAGGCAGGTTATGCCAAAGACCATGCACCTGCAGTTCACAGACCTGGTGTTTTTTTTAAAAGACGCCTCAGCGGTGCCACTGATTTTTGACGTGTGCGCGCGCATCATCCAGGGCCGCGTGTTTTAGAGGCGACGAAAGTAGGCACCCCCGCCTCCAACCCCCTCCGGCCAAAGGAGTGGCTCGGGCCCACGTGCTTTTTCTTTCCGGGTTGTTAACCAATGGAACAACCTGCCGCCCGCCCTCAAAGACTGCCAGTGAGACATTTCCCTTCCCTGTGCAGGGAGCACTTATGGGAGAACCTACTGCATGTGCTAAATTAGTTAGTTTCACGTGCTTCATCAAGGCTCTTCGCGGCCACAGATTTCCACAGACTTTGAGTGTTTTAGCAAGATATTTGCTAGCGTCGACGCCGTTCTTGGGTTTTAAATTTAACAAACAAGAATAAAACCCTAAATAAAAAATAGTTCAATAAAATTTTACAGTCCCACTCACGGGCACAGCTCACCCACAGTGTCATACACGTTGACGATGGCGACGTCGGCCTCAGGGTTGTTGAGGGCCGGACGCTCGTAGTATGCAGACATGTTGTTGTCCGTGGTCGTGGTCGTCTGGCTTCAATCCCGACAGGTCAACACAGATTCACACACACACAGTTATAATTGACAGTTCCGGCGCAAAGCACGGTGGTGCAGAAAGTCCACTCACTGCCACACAGTTCAGTTTATACACCGGCACAGATAATAGTTTATTTAAAACTGTCCACAGTATGAAATTAACTTAAACAATGTATATCTGGAAATTTACTTCTATTTTAGAATATAAATATACACACTCGCGGATCGTTTGCCAACCGTCTTCTCCGTGCACCCGATTACCATCACTGCCTCTTTCTACACTCTATGCCATCTTGGCCATGTTGCCAGATGTGCAATCTAATTCTACAGATTCTTAATAAACTAGCAATAGAAACATACTCAAAACGTAACCATACATGTATAAAAATTACACTCTGCCGGTATTTGCCGACTCTTCTTTTAACAAGACAAAAATGTAAATTATAACAATAAAATAATAGTTGAAAACGTGGTCACCAAGGAACTTTACTTGTGTCATGACAACAGCAAGTATGATACGTATGGTTTCGTCGTCAATTATGAAGTTAGCATAAATGAAAGGAAATCAACAAACTATTAATGTTCGGACGACAAAGCAAACTATCGATCTTTTGTTTAGAAAACGTTATTGCCATCATGGTAAGCGTAATTGCGTAAAAAAAGCTTAACAAAAAGTTATTGGTTTTATCAACATTACAGTTCTCTCAGTGTACTCGGCTGGGTGGCGGGCGGCGTGCGACGGAGAGCGTCGGCGTCGAGAGCGATTATAATGGTAAATTATAATACACTATTATAATGATGACACAATATAAAATAGTTACCAGGTACACTGTGTGTGTGTGTGTGTTTATTTATTTATTTATTTATTTATTTATTTATTTATTTATTTATTTATTTATTTATTTTATTTATTTTTTATTTATTTATTTATTTATTTATTTATTTATTTATTTATTTATTTATTTATTATTTATAAAGGGGCCGATAGGGGAGAGATAACGTATTCCAAAGGATAGTTTCTCAATAACGATAACCGAAAGAACATAAAGGTGACGGAACATCAAATTGACTTGAAGATATAATGAGAAACAAAAGAATAAGAATGAAAGAGGAAGAGCCTGAATGGGCTTCTTCCTTTCCGTCGAGATACTAAAAACCAAGGAGAATATAAACAATAAACAATGTTAGGGTTTGGGAGTGCAAACCCTATCGGTCACTAATGAAAACAGAAGGTCCTTACTGGTTCAGTGCCTGAATAAAGAGGAGCTCCCCATCAAGGATGAGCAGAGCGCCTCTCTATCGCACCATTTTGCCTCAAAGCCGTCTATTGTCCCTCGCCCAAGGTGCCAAGCATTTCCTTGAGGAGTCGGACTTCAGACGGGCCTTGAGGACAACTTCGTAGGAGCAGGCACTCTGCCATCCTTGAATAGCAGACCAGGAGCCTGTAGACCGTGCTCTTGGCCAACACGAGAACGAAATTGGCAAGATCGATTTGGGTGACAGAGGATGATTTGTCGGGCCAGAAACCGACATACAAATCCCTCAGAGACAGTCTAGGGCGTCCCAGAATGCCCCTGATAGGGAGTCAGCCAATCGCCACATGGGTGTTGCCTGCCGACAGGACACCAGCATGTGCCACGCTGACCCCTCGACCAGGCACCAGGGCACATGCGCATAATAGTTTATTTAAAACTGTCCACAGTAATGAAATTACTTAAACAATGTATATCTGGAAATTTACTTCTATTTTTAGAATATAAAATACACACTCGCGATCGTTTTACCAACCGTCGTTCTCCGTGCAACACCGATTACCATCACTGCTCTTTTTTCTACACTTCCACCCCCTCTTGCCATCTTTGTCCATGTTCCAGATTGCAATCTAATTCATACAGATTCTTAATAAACTAGCCAATAGAAACATACTCAAAACGTAACCATACATGTATAAAAGTTAACACTCAACTGCCGGTATTGCCGACTCTTTCTTTTAACAGACAAAACCTGTAAATATAACAATAAAATAATATAAAACGTGGTCCACCAGGACTTTACTTGTGTCCCATGACAACAAGCAAGTATATACGTATTGTTTCGTCGTCCAATTATGAAGTTTTAACATAAATGAAAGGAAATCAACAAACTATTAATGTTCGGACGACAAAGCAAAACTATCGCTCTTTTGTTTAGAAAACGTTATTGCCATCATGGTAGCGTAATTGCGTAAAAAAAAGCTTAACAAAAAGTTATTGGTTTATCAACATTGACGTTCTCTCAGTGTACTCGGCTGGGTGGCGGGCGGCGTGCGAACGGAGAGCGTCGGCGTGAGAGCGATTATAATGGTAAAATTATAATACACTATATAATGTTACACATATAAAATAGTTCCAGTTACACTGTGGTGTGTGTGTGTATTTATGTATTTATTTTATTTTATTTATAATTGTACCGATAGGGAAGAGAAAACACTTCCAAAAGATATTTTCCTCAAAAAACCCTGGGGGAGAAACAAAAAGAACATAAATGTGACGGAACATCAAATGCCTTTAAGATATAATGAGAAACAAAATAATAAAATAAACTAGGCAGAGTCCTGATGGGCTTCTTCCTTTCCGTCGAGATACTAACCAAGGAGAAAAAACAATAAACATGTAGGAATGGAAATTGAATGGAAATCAAATAGTGGCGCAAACATATAAATTTATGAAAAGTATCTAATTTAACACCAATAATTTTGTAATGTGACCCTTGAAAAGTAATAAAAACCCACTCATACCTAAAATTTTTAGTAATCATCGACAGTAATAATTAAAAAAAGCTCATCCATCAACGCGACTGGATAAAGACGTTTGCGAAGCTCCTATTTCAATTCAATTACAAAAAAAATACAAAAAATGGTGAAACGCATTCAACCAAGATTGCTCTAAGTAAACTAGGAAAACGCTTAGTCCCCCGCCGCGTTGTTGGATGAAGCGTAATTGGTTGCATTGAGCTGCCATGTGTTTTTGCGGATTTTCTGTTGTTCTGTGGAAAAAATCATTACTAAGTTTAAGATTTTTTTTAATTAAATTAATTAAATGAAAATTAACCTAAATTTTTAATTTTTTTGAAAAAAAAAAAAATTAATTGTATTACAAAAAGGAAAAAATCGTAAATATTTGGAATTTGTTTGTCATGAAGAAATAATTTTCATTGCTCACAAATTTTACACAAATCTATGACTTTATAAAACTTAAGGTTTTGTGAAAAAAATTTATTACATAGATAAAGCATTAAGCGTTATAAGTCGAAATAATTGTTTTAAAAAATAAAAAAAGCGTAATTCGATTTTCCATGAGAAATAGTTTTTTCGATTGCACTCAAATTTCACACGAATACATAATACATTGAATGAAGGTTCTGTGAAAAAATCATTAAAATCGGACGAAGCAATAGTAGGTGTTATAAGCTGAAGAAATTTTTTTAAAACATCGAAAAAAATCGTAAAATTGCGCTTTAATGAGAAATATTTTGCGATTGGGGGGGGGGGGGGGGCAGCTCAAAAACGGGGAGTTCTTCGTTCAGATGGATTTCGAAGCCTCATAAAATTTCATCCCAATGGAGTATCGGTTTTAGCCGGAATCGTGTTAACAGACACACAAAAATACAGAAAAAAAAAGAACAAAAAACATCCGGATTTTTTTGTCTCCAGTGTAGTGAAATGGATCTTCGCTTCGCTCGCTACGCTCATCCACATGACCCAAGTCCATTGCAGCTTTAATCTGTACAAGTCGACATCTTGGTGTATTCGGCTCCACGAAATAAAAAAAACAAAAAATTAATTTCCTAAATAAGAAAAAATAGGAAATTTAATTTCAATAAACAATCTTAAATTGAGCAAAATCAACTACCTTGAACAAATATTTCTCGGAGGTTGGCACTAAAATCCCCAGATGTCGTCTATTGTTAAAGCTTCTGACCTATCAATTGCAAACCTGCAAATGCTGTCATGCGAGCATACGGCGTAAACCCAAAACGAAATATATATTCCTCATAACCTAAAACAAATCATGGTACCACTGTAATGACCGATAGTGCCTATTATTATCCTCATATGACAAAAAATGAGAATCCATCTCAAGTCAATGGCACATAATCATTATTGCAATCACAAAAAATCAACATTAACAGAATTTTATAAAAACACCACGACATTAAAAAAAACATGCCTAAAACACGTTAAAATTTTAATCACACTATTAGATCGGAAAATTTGACGGGCTGTGCGCCCCGGACCGGACCCGCTCTTGTAAAAGGGCAATTCCCCCAAGTCCCCCATTGGTACTACTAAATCATATATCATTACTCCGAAAGAGCCTAACGCCCATAAATACATTTTTGATGACCCCTGCAGTGCACAATACTGATAATGAGTTGACAAGGCCACCACTGCCAGACCCTCATTAAGCAGCCCCAGAACACACGCAACATGCAAACTGATTGTGCATGGACACAGCGGGGGCTAACATCTGCCAACCCCTATGAGGACACCCTCATTAGAGGCATTCCTTTGAAGTTCGGAAGCACGCAAAAAAGAATGTTCCTTCATTATCCAAAGCATAAACTTGCGTGTGCTATTGTTTGGTGCACACCCGTCTCCCTGAAAGACATGACTCATGATCCTCTTTTCGTACGAAATGTTTGCGTGTGTGGGGCCTCCTTTTATTGGGAGGGGGGTGGGGGGTAGGGGTGGGTGGGAAGGTCCCCCCAGACCACTATTTGTAACACGGGTCATATTAAGTTGTTGTGGTTATAAAGATGATCTTCCCCGTAGTATCAAGGGTACGCCACTTGTTTGCCAAGGCCAAAGGAATCTTATTATCCACCTACAGCGTAGACCGGTGCTCGTGACGCTTGCCTCAGTGTGCATCGGAGAGCCAGACAACAAGGAGCTGCGCGCCATCGAAGGCAGGCCGCTAACAAGGAGCTGCGCGCGCTCGCACTGCCGCGGGCCGCTTGCCCGCAGGCCCTGCCGTGTCGCGCAAACGCCGCGACTCGTCAGTCGGTCTCTAGTTCTTTTCTGAGGCGGACGTGGTTTTTGTTCTTCGCTCTGCAGTCTTTATCGTTTCGGCCTGTACAGCACATGGCTTTGGCTCATTTTGGTTTTGAGGTGTTGTAGGGTTTATTATGTTGTCTCTGCTGTTGGTTTCCCTGCAAATCGTTTCTTTTAAGTGTTTAGTTCATTCAACTTGTTGTCTGTTTCTGTCCAGACTCAACTGGAAGTTTCAGTCGCTCTGCATTCTCTCTTTCTTGACTTGACAGATGTTTGCTCTCTCTGTCCCGCTCGTACAATACTGTGTGGTTAAAGTTTTTATTTGTTTTGAGGTGTTGTAGGCCTATTATGTTGTTCTCTGCTGTTGGTGTCCCCGCATCGTCATTCCATTTGTTGTCTGTTCTGTCCAGACCCCAGACTGAAAAGTTTCATTTTGCTCTGCAATTCTCTCTTTCTTGACTTGACAAGATGTTTTGCTCTCTCTGTCCCGCCCGCCCATACTGTGTGGCTTGATGTTTAACAAGTGCTTGTTTGTAGTTACGATATAAAAGCCTTTCATAATATTACAGCGACTGCAGCGCGGTTCTACAGGGCGCCCGACTTGCGACTTGCGGCCGCCCTTGAAATTCTCTGACATTTATTTACACATTCAACATTAAGTATTTCAAATACGTCTTATTATGTGAATCAGATCGTTCATGCGAAATCTGGCAATTCAAATCAACACATACATTTTTTTTATTTCATTTTAAATATCGAGCAGGAGCAGTCCCTTGTGGAATCCGAGAAATCCGTAGTTGTTGTCAATTTTTTGTCTCTCTCAATTGGCCCCAACCGCATCAAACTATAGACTTTAATATATTGTGCCTAGTAAATATACCATAAATATACTCCTTGAAAATCTCCAGAACTTCCGTAAAGTAAAAATATACCTTCGAAAAAAAAACATGAAATAGAAAAACGCCCTGTGGGGCATTCTGGGGGCGCCCCCCCCCCCCCCCTCCCGCCGGCGTTACAATAGTTGGGCCGCCCCAATTTTTTGGGGCTAGAAGAACCGCCACAGCAAGGGGGGGTCAAGTTTTAATCCTGGAAAACTGTTTTCATACATTTTTTGAAGGGGTTTCAAAGAATTTTTTGCTGTCCCATTCCCCACGAATATAAAGAGGCTTAGATAAGTGGAATATTAATTGTCATGACAAGCGGCCATCTGTCGCAGGCATTGCATAATCACCCTGCTGGAGTGTTTTTGTAGTTTAACTTTCCCGTCATCTATTTTATAATTTTCTCCTACACGAATGTGTGCAACTACTGTTTTAAAATTGTAAAAGTTCGTGGCAAATTAATTTTGGCCAAGCTTTGCAAGGATGCCCAGTCACAGGCAAAGTGAATTTATATATTACGTTGCAAAAATGTATGAGGGTACATAAGCTTTGGCATTTTCTTTTTAGATCTCATGGCTTTTGATTTGTAAGGTTGACTTTATTTTTTGACTAGGGAAACCCAAAGTCGTTGTTATAGTGTTGTTGTTGTGTGGGCTCGTTGGTCTTGTTAGCGTATCTGCTTCCAATGCAAAGGTCCCAGGGTTCGATTCCCGCTACATCAGTAGTTTTTTAACTTCTGATTTGGACTTGTTTTCTTAGGTATGTTTTCGTAACGTGACTTTGGAGTCCGTCCTAAGCAACGAAGCACATAGTAAATTCAGAGTTGTTCTGAATCGGCCTTGTTGATTCTGGCGTTGATTTGCGGGTGTTTCGCATTGTCCATATCAATGATTGCTATATTTCCTATTAAAAATATCGATCTTTGGTTGGTTATCGCTGGTCGCTTTGATTAAAGTCCCCCACTGAAAACCAGTTATATAACTGAGTGGATAGACTCTAAATACAATTTATTTATTTATTTATTTCATTTATTTAAACGAGTTAGTGATCCCTAGTATAATCATTGTACAAACATTTGTGGTCACATACCCTTGTTCAACTGATAAACGCCAGGCTAAATGGGACGGCCAGGTAGTGTAGACCTACGATTGCCTCCTGGGTCGTCGTCGGGGACTTTCCCTTCCCTTTGACTACCTCCCCGATGGCGACGACAATGACAACACGGACGGATGGTGACACAGACGGAGACTACTACGACGTGGGGGAACCTCTGCCCTCCCCATACGCTTGTGGCTGGTTCTGACCAGCACAAGCCTGTCCACCCCTTGTCCCCCCGCGTCATCCCTCTTTGATAAAAGTCCGGGGAGCCTAGGATGTGGTTGGAAATAGGGCTCGATATTGATTGACTTTTTTAACGAATATAACGTCTAATATTACTTCAATTCAAATTTTGATTACCGTAATTGAAGCTTCTTTTTCTCTATTGTCTTTTAAAATTAGCGCCACAATTTCAGTTTGTTTTGCATTGGTTGTATTGTATTCTTTTCTTAGGTTATGTAAGCATTATTCACTAGCTGCTAAGTCTATCGCTGTATATGCACATAGATAAGTGCAAAAAATTAAATTAAAAAAGTTGTTTCGCAATACGTTTTCACGTTATTGACGTATACTTTTCATTGGCCCTTCAGATATCGTAACGATGTTTTGACTGTAGACACATTTGAACCGTTCACAGACAATTCACAATGCTTTGCATTTCTAGATTTTTTAAGGTTCAACCAGTAATGTTGTATTTTGATCCTCTCGAAGTTCTTCTTGACCTGTGTTATCAACTGTTCGAGGATGAAATAACTGTTCAAACTTAGTACGCTTTGGGAGTATTTCATTTTCCCACAATAGTTGGTTGAATAGTACTCGCTCAACATGAACCTGAAACCTGAATCCTTAACCTGGATTCACGCACAATCCTGTTTGATAAACGCTAATCGCCCTAGTGTTGCTATATTACTTGCTATACGTCAAGTCAAGCAATACATGAGCCTATGTCCAGTTGTTGCAAACTATTGTGTAGGTTGTGTGGAATTACTGCCGTGGCTGATATAATATTTCTATTGTACTGTTGCAAGGTTACACATTTCTAAATATCACATTAATTACACCACAACGTGATTTTAAATATTTTATATGACTAAACTGTTTAGTTTTGTATTAATATGTTAATTGATACGTATATTATAATGTTTTAAATTATGTTGGCAACCTGGTGTAAGCATATGTATGTATGTATGTATGTATGTATGTATGTATGTATGTATGTATGTATGTATGTGTGATAATTTGATTGAGGCAGGAGTTTACATACCGATATGACGTGGTCTACCAGGGTCTTACTCTTATTGCTCGATTGCTGAATGGGAGTGGCACTTGTATTATATTTTATTATGTCCTTCCTATTGTTTATTGAAACAATTACTATCCAGTATGAATGAAAAAACCTCTTTTTCTCCAAACAACTTGCCAACTTTTAACAATTTTTTAAATGACTGAGATATTGTTATCATTTATGAAACGTTATTATTTATGTACTCCAATAAATACTTTCAAAAAAATACTTTCTAAAGTACCCTGAAGCTGCAGGTACGAGGTCACGAGGTGTAGATAAAGACTAAAGAGGAAATTACATTTTGCCAAAGTTTAACAACAAATAATATGCAAATAGAACCCTTTTTTTATTTTACACCTCCAGCATTCAATTACCTTGCCGTTTATCTTCGACACTTAAATAAAATCTCAGCCAAAAAATCACGAATAAAACTTGCTCTCGAATCACTATGCTGACAATATTTGACTCCCCCACAACCCTTCATAGTTCTTGAAGTAGGTTTCACGTGGTCTATCATCGCATTACCTACTTGTTTTATTACTTTTTTTTACTTTTATTTATTGTTTATTGCACTTCTGTACATTAATTTATGATTGTAATTGTCTAGCTGCAAATTATGCAATTTAATTCCACAGCTCTAGTTATGCACGTACTCCATTTATTTTATTTAGGTCAGTACTCTTTTGGTATTCTTATCCGGATGAAATTCCTACGAGTTAGCATACTTTGTTTTTGTAGTTTCGACTCGCACTCTCGCACATAACCGTACAATTTCATGTAGGTGTTGTTTCTTTTGTTTTGTTTAGCACAGTCAAGTCTTGTTAGAAGGCTTTGCGGAACGAAGACAATGTAATATTTAAAGGAGAACGGAACTTTAGAATCTGCATGTAATCGATGCTATTTATGAACAGATAGTTCCTTTCTGAAAAGAATACCGTCCCTTCTTATTGTTGACCGCGTGCTCTTTCACGAGCTACAGCCGTTTGTTTACGACCGTGTGTCTGCGTGATTACGTCATAGAGCTCAGCCCCCATAGTTATTTTGAAGTTTTTCAGTGCAGCTAGCGTTGTTCGACTGACACTGCGTGAATTCAATTATTTTGTTCAGCAATTATAGCCCGCGCTAATGAATAAACAGATTATTAGTTCAAATCAACGCCGAATAATTCTATACCAAAGCAAATGTTTTCTCTGTGAACTGATTGTTGAAATCGGTATCCGACGCGGACGGGAACTCAAAAGTGGCCAACATTAGTATTTTACTATTTGATATAACACACTAAAATTATAATATTGGATAATTAATTTGATGAAAAATAATCATCCCATGAAACTAGGCCTACACTAGACATTACATAGGTGGAATGTTAATTATTTGGGATTAAATAAACTTGGTATTACAAAATTTGTTTGATTAAATAAATATTCAGTACATATTTAACACTCACCTCTAGTGTAAGCGTGACTTGCAAATGGAGCTGTCGTCAATGAATTACTCTGAATTAGGTAATTCACTGAAGCGTGAGAACCTTCTGCCTCTAAGTTCTTCTATTGTCGGGCGTGGTACAGGGGCGATGTTTTGTTGACACCCGGCACGTTACACAAGTCAAGACAGTTTCCAGTGTTGACGTTCTTCACTTCATTGCGCACTAGCAACTTTTTTTAAGCAGCTTTAAACTGTCTGACAGTCTGACATAGCCTAGTAGTCAAGGCCTTATATAATAGGCATAGATAGGCATAAGTTTCTGTTTAATTAAAGTTAGCCCAGGGCTAGGCCTAGCTCTATGTCAACATCATTGATAGAGATCTTATTACATAAGTTTGTTATCTTACTTACTTGTAAAAAGTAACTCCTTCTGGTCTTTTATTCCACTTATTGTAACAACCGAACGCAGCACAACTAATCACCATATTATTCGCAGTTCCGTCCCGAAATCGTAACAAGTAACGCATTCAAATCCGGGCTTCGCGCATGCTGTCACCTGAAAGCGTCCAGCCTGCTGCGCGCGGCTGGCGGATTTGCTTCAACTTTCATGCCGCACCCCCCCTCCAGCCATCTAATACAACCTCCTCGGTGAAAACTGCCTTCAGCTTAGCTTTAGCTAGCGTCTACGTAAGCATCAATATCGTCATCAAACTTTTGAATTATGACAAATGCATTGTCAACTAATGGTTGTTGTAAGTGCTCATCATTATCCGTTATTGCACAGTCCTCCAAACCTTGAATGATTATTTCCTAATGTACTGTTCCCTTTGATTTGTCAGGATTAAACCATACTCTCTTTTTTTGGTTGAAAAATTCAACAATAACTACTTTTAAATCTATGATGAAAACTTCGAACACAAAACTTTGAGAGCAGCTAGAAGAACGAACGAGAAACGACGGCGTCACGGATCCGGTACCCATAAGGCAATGGCGCAGTTGAGGTTGACGCTACCGTTTTTTTAAAAACTACACCGGTCAACTTGAATAATAAAATCGATGGATTTTGGCAATAATCATCCAGCTATCAATAGTTCTATACATGTATAGACAGTTTTATGTGACTAAATTAATGTTTATGTACTAGTCCAACGAATTTCAATCTAGTCGGCTATTAAAAAATCTCGCAAACAACTTTTTTTTACAGTTGGTAGAGACGATTAGTCTCCATGCCATGTTTCAGTGTTGACACTTTTTGCACTTGACTTACATTGATTGCATCATGTTTTGATTGTTTTTCAACACATCACATGGTCATAGCCAGCGATTTAGCCGAGATTGTTTAACCGGTTCCCACTCGATCACCGAAGTTAAGCAGAATCGGGCGTGGTCACGGGTAGAGTGGGTGACCGCTCTGCCCTGAAACTCATGTATATCGCTGGTTAGAGCAGTTGGAGGGTTCGAGAGCTAGTGCAACGGCTTCGTTCTCCTCGACGTCTGCTCGGCAGTCCGGGCTAGTCGAGGAACCTATATGACTGTCAAAGTTACATCGTCCTTTCGGATGGGACGTTAAGCTGTTGGTCCCCTTAGTTTTTTTCGAAAGAAGTAGGCTACGTGCCGGTACCGGGTTTCCCCTCCCCCCTTCTGTTCATACTTCATCCTCATCTATCACCACTCATCGTCTCGATTAACCAAAGTGCATAAATATGAGACGTTAAGCAATATCCAATCAATCAATCAATCACATGGTCATAACAATCTCTTTTTATTTTATATATTTTTATTTTATATATAAGTTTTTAGACTTTCGTGGTTGGGATATGATGTCATTTTTTATAAGTTTTACGGTAAAACCACGTACCTTGTTAAAATTGCAGTCCTGGTTGGACGTTGTCGAGTGGGTGCAACGTTTCGCCAATGTTACCATTGGCCTCTTCAGGCGAGCGTCGAGCTGTTACCAGGCCGAGCACTGTCACTGCACTGACAGTGTGTGCAGTGACAGTGCTCGGCCTGGTAACAGCTCGACGCTCGCCTGAAGAGGCCAATTGTAACATTGGCGAAACGTTGCACCCACTCGACAACGTCCAACCAGGACTGCAATTTTAACAAGGTACGTGGTTTTACCGTAAAACTTTTAAAAAAATGACATATATATATATATATATATATATATATATATATATATATATATATTAACTCCAGTATGAGACTGAGCTGCATGTGGATCCAAGACATGAATACAGCGATAGGCCTGCTAGAATCATCACAAGAAGTCACACTCACTATGCAACCAAGTATTTTTTAGGTTCACCGCCATTGGATCTTTGTAATTTTCTATGTTTGCAAGGTAGTGTGTTTTTTTGTTTCTATTTGTTTATTTTTTAATGCTGTTGTTGTTTTATTGAATTTTGTTCTACCCTTCCCTTGTAAATAGAAAACCTAGTTTTCCGAAACGACGGGATTAAAAGTTATTTTCTATAATACTGTGCATGATGTTTACCGTAAAGATAGTTAAAACTTTAACCATGGATCACAAAAGATTAAGACAGAACATATATATATATATATATATATATATATATATATATATATATATAATTCACGTTTTTCTGGGTTGTGTCACACGATAATAATTGAGTAGGTGGTTTAGACTTACCCCACCTCACTCGACGTTTCGAGGGAATAACATCCCCCATCATCCAGGGTCACCGGGACGAGTCTGGCCTGCGATTCTATAACTCTGACGGAGTTGGACCCAGGCGTTTTCTACCGTAATCGACTCGGTTGTAAGTGATCGACCCAGTTGAGGTCGATATCGTTGCGATATAATCCGTGACAACCGAGTCCGACTCGGCTATATTTGTATAAAATGGTGGATGATAAGCCTTGGCCTACACGTAAACACAACCAGATTTTTAACTTTCTCAAACGAATAACAATAGTATGCTCAAGAAAACCTAGCGTGTAGGAAGGGCCTACCCCTAAAAGTCCCGTGCGTTCCCTTTTTTCATGAAATTATACAATTTAAATCCAATTTCTCCCCGATTGGAAATAATACACACATCTATGTCATTTCGAATATTTGACAACTGACTGTGAATCATTTGTTCACATTTGGCCGTCCACGGCCATGTAAATCATACCTTTCGACCTCGACCAACAACAACCGGAACGATTACTGTTACTACAGAGTCGGTCCCGTGACAGAGAGTTGAACCCGTGAAGTTACTGAATAGGGCCCCTGCACGGATCTCTTCCTTCGACTGGCAGTCCTATTGTTAGTTGATGACTCGTTGATGCTGTGGTTGCGCGCGCAACCACGTGTCGTCATTCCTTGTGGCGCGAAACTCGAAGCCTGAAGCACTTGTGCCCTAGCCATACTTCTTGTCAAAGGACCCCGAGTCTCACAGGGCATGTCGCTTTCACACCTAATCTTGTCGGGTTCGTTGATGCCTTCCTCATTGCTCTTGGTAAGTGCCCCCGTCTCCCTTGAATAGCCCCGAGAGGAGTTTTTCACATACGGTTTGTGTTTGTGGAGCACTGGCAGCCAGGAAGGGGTACCCGTTGTCCATCGTCCCGTTTATTTAAACTGTTAGGTCGCCGTTCTATTTCGATAGCTTCCCTTACTATTCTAAGAGGGTAATTTTGTATCGTCACCAGAGTTCTAGATGCGTCAAAATCAATTCTGTGCCCTGTGTTCCTTACGTGTTGAGCCAAAGCCGAAGTGTCCTTGTTTTGTCTAACAGCAAGACGGTGCTCATCTACCCTCACCGAGATGCGCCTGTGAGTTTGGCCTATATACACTTCTTTACACATACTGCATGGAACTTCATAGACCCCCTGGTTCTCCAGAGGGATGCAATCTTAGGCATTTCTGAGTAAGGCCCCTATCTTGCGATGTGGGTGGAAAATGGTTTTAATATTATTTTTTCGGAGCAGTCTTCCCACTTAATCAGTAACACCCTTCAAGTAGGGGAGGCGGACCCAAGGCACAGCCTTCTCCTCTTGATCCTCTTTGTTAGCAGACGCCGGCCTCACTTTGAGAGATTTCGAAATAACACTGTTGGAATACCCATTAGACAGTAAGACATGGCTGCCAGTGCTCCACAAACACAAACCGTCCCCCCCTTTTCCTACCTTTTTGGGTTTCCTCTACCGCCGTCATATAGGTTTTAGAGAAATGTTCCCGAGAACGTTCCCTTGTGCACATCGTGGTTTCGGAATATCATATACCACTTCGGAATGTGTGACTTGAGATCAGACCTACACGTTTCAAGAAATCAACCCGGTTTCATGTTAGGTACTTCTATTAACCGAGTTTTAACTGTTGCAAAGTAACAGTTTGGTTTTTATTTAAAACATCGGTAACATCCATGTTTTCTATATTTTCTTTAGGGTGAATGCACTAGTAATGGGCATGTTTCCCACATATTTTTAGTAAAATAGTCAAATTAATTATGAGTTTTAAGAATACACATACGATATATGTTGCAAGTTATTGGTTAATATTCCCTCTTTCTAATAATATATTAAAAAATAAAAACACAGGTCACATTTGGCATGTTTTAATTGTCAAAGTCAAAAATATAAATCTTTAGTAATGGGCACCTATTCAGCAGTAATAGGCATGCTTATTTTCAGTAATGGGCACATGCCGTTTATTATTTTAAACCATGCAAAATAAGTAGGATTGGGCCATTCACAGTGACATAAGATAATGAATGATTTTAAACTAAAACCTAATTTAAAAGAAATTTTATCTGATGAATCTGAGAACATAACCAATGTTTTTAAATACCTGAAATCAACACAGCTGTACAATAGGATTTAAAAAAAACATGCCATTATATAAGAGAATACGGGCACTGATAACCTTAGTGTTGTGTGCCCTTAAACCCTAATAACTAACTAATGTGAAAAATATATTTCAAGGTTAAGAGGCTTGGGTGCGATTCAAACACCAAGCTGAGCACGTCATGTGCTTTACTTTCGTACTTTTCGAACTACGGGCAGGAAAATCAATATATTTTGCTTCTGTTTCTTCCCCCTGAAAGGTAACTAAATTTGTAATCCTAGCACGTTGGTCTTTTTTCCCATTTAAGCCATAGATTTTTTCCCGCGAATTCTCCAAGTCCATAGAAAATGTCGAAAAATGTTCATTTCCGGTCAGAGTTTACTGATTAACCAACTGCCTACCTAACTAGCAAATAATCCTACATGCAAAAATAAAGGCCTACCTACATGCAAAATAGTGACTACATAATAACAGGTCTAACTACAAAATCACTGATAGCTGGTGCTAGTTTAGGGTGTGTATGCTTTGTTACATAGGGACTATGATAACAAAAAATTAGTCCCCATCACAAAGTTAAAAATAGACAATATACCGAAAACCAAAGTGCAAGTACAATACGCCAAAAAAACGAACAGGGCTATCACTTAATTGACAACTATATTGTATACACGAATGAAATTATAGGGATCAATTGAAATCACTCAACAAAGCCTTGATTTGGAGATCAAGATCCATTACGATATTTGCCCAACACAATGATGATTTGTCACTAGAAAATGGTTGCAATATTTCATCTCCTAGAAATCTAGCTAGATCTTCTTTGTTCTTTGGATGTGCCATAAAGTAAATGTTGGGAAGAAAATGTGATTTGCATGTAATCCTTACATTTTCCCCAAAAGAAACAAGTTAGAAATTATATTATTGAAACACGATCAAAATAATTTAGAAGTACTTATATGAAAATAAAATCCATCATCAGTTTGGAACAGTAAAACGGTAAACATCAGTTTATCATAATTACAATGAAGCAGTTATTTTATTGTTAACAGGAACAAATAATAAAAAATAGCATAGCCAGACTACACGCGAGCCGATCGCTCTGATCAATACCAGTGTCAATAGGTTGCACATGCGAACCGCTTCCTGCGACAACCGGTCATGGCTTACTTGTTACGGTCGAGGGGTAACCAGAAGTATAATACTTTATAACTTTAGATGTATTTCTCTATAAACAAATTAAACATTTACATCCATTTCAGACTCAACCTAAAACAGAAACCACCATCCTTCATCCTGGTTATAGGCTTCTTGGCGCTCGCTGTCCGCCGGCGATGCGCATTTTGGATGGTGGCTTCTGGGTTCTGATTATCACCTGTGGTTTTGTCCCGGTTGCAGGCTTCTTTGCGATCGTACTCCTGCTCACAGGCTTCTGTAACTATCACTAGTTCTTCAAAATTCTTCACGATGACGGTAAATTTCCCATCGGTTTTGGTCAAAATGTTTATTCCGACTGCCAGTCGAAGACTTTGTTGTATTTCTTCACTCTCTCACTTCTTTGTCACTGTGCATAGCTCACCTGTAAACGGTATTGGGACACTAGCAATCAGCGGCTGCGACAAGGCGACGTGGGAGACCACGCACTTCAAGTCCTTTCCGTAGTGTTGAGGCTGCAACTGTAGTGTGAGAGTCTGCTTGATAGCCCCCGTCGTCCAGGGCCATAACCACTCGTCCTGAGCTGTGGCGTGAGTGATAACGTTCTTGAGGATGACAGCGTCGCCCAGGACCCAGGACATGTTGGCGACAGGGCGACTCTCCTGCACCTCACAGGTGGCCGTGACGTTCTCTCCCATGTAGACCAGGCTCAGAGTTGGTGCATTGGGGGGACCTGAAGCAACACATGGCATAGGTATACTGCTCCCGCTTATTGTGTCGAGGTTTGCTTGCCTATCCCTATCCGGTCGAAGTTCGCTTTGCTGGGCTTTAATCGTTTTCACTATGCCGGATTTTTGTTATTGCCTTAGCCAGAGTTAGGTCCCGATCCATTTGGAGCTGTTGCATTCTCGTGCGGCAGCAGCTTCTTGAAGCCTCTCCTCTTCAGGCGTATCTGTTAAAATGATCGATTTACCCTTCTGGCCGCCTTTTGAGGAGCTTTGGGTACTGTTGAATTTCTTCTGGAGAGATGACTTTTGAGGAAGCATGAACATGCAATGGAGTATTGGCCGCAGAATGAGAGCACGATGGCTGCTCTGCTGCACGGTTAGCAGAAATGCCCGTTGGTCCTGCTTCCACATGATCCAAATCTACAAAAGGTAGAGCGGCATCTGTATCATTTTGTGCTCCATCTTCAGTAAAAGGCCGATCAGTTACGTAAGATGACAAATATTCATCATCATCAAAAACATCGGGATTAAACGGGTACGTGCCACTCACTTCAAATCCTCTAACAATGTTTCGTGGAGTGAATGAAAGAGGAAAAGTACGACCAACAAGTTCCGCTATGTTGTAGAAAGTTATCGGCCACCCTTCATTTGCAGTCATCCAGTCACCGGCTGCCGTATTTCACTGTTTCTTGAATGGGCCATACACTGTACGGTCCAATGGCTGCAGTTTGTGGCTACAGTGAGGAGGGAAGCTCAGCATAATTATGCCATTGGCCTTGGCATAATTCATCGCTCCAACTGAAACGTGGCTCTCGTGATTGTCTAATAACAGCAAAACTTTGCAGCTTGGCTTTGTGCTACACTCGAAATTCGCGGTAGTCATCCATCCGCTAACGTGGGCAGCTTCAGCAGTTCCTGGAGGAGCTCCGCTGACCATGCTGTCCTTAAAATACACTCGAGGGAAGATGCGGAACGGTGGAATGGTGTTCCCAGTTGTATTTATTGCGCCAAATTATGTGACTAGTACACCTTTTTCCCCGGAAGTTACCTGGCCTACCTGTTTGGCTCCTTTTGATGCATAAACCTTCTCTGGTTTGTGGACTGTGGTAACTCCCGTTTCGTCGCAATTCCAAATTGCTTAGGGGCCAAACTTCTCTCGGTCCAAAACCTTCCGCATATTGCTAAAAAAGCACCCACATTCGTCCAATTGTAGCTTGTGGCGCGACTTAAACTAGTTTCTTCCGGAGATCTCAGCGACAAGTACTGATTACGGTTCGTAAACCCACGCAACCAGTCATATCCAGCCATCTTATTTTCTTCCCATGTTTTGGAGCAAGTAATACTATTCTGAGAGGCAAACTCAAATGCAAGTGAGCGTACCTGTTTGGGGCTCAGGCTATAGTGGAGTTTTGATGCCTGAAAAAGGTAGTCCACAAGCAAACCTTCTTGCTCTTCACTAAAAACTTGCCGTTGCTTAAATTCTGCAACAAATGTTGTTGTCTTACCGTCTTTTTTTTTACATAACGCATCAATGTCATTTTATCAATGTTGTACTTTGTGGCAGTGCCACGAATAGATTGGTTATCCTGTATTATCTCCTGCACAGCCAATTTCATAAAGTCAGGTTGGATTATAGACCTCTCCTTGGAGATACATTTTTTTATATAAAACTGGGGCATATCGACTGAATCACCTGCAATGAGTAAATCAAATAATTAATTTGATGGCTTGCTAGGCCTAAGCCTGGGCATGCACCTAGTAGGCCCAGGGCTAAGGCTAAGCATTAACCTAGTCATGTTTAGGCATAAATACCATTAATAAATAAATAAAATAAATAAAAAACAAGAAAGAAAGAAAGAAAGAAATTTTAAAATTCACTCCTCCATTGCGACAGGTCGCACCACATCGACTTGTTCATTCATTATTTCATTCTTTTTACCAGAGATAAGAAAGATTGCTCCAATTTGCGACACGTGTAATGTGTTGCTATCCTTTTATCATTTGTTGACTGACTGCTCTAAGTATGTAGCCCAGGAGTGGAAGAAAATTTTGTATGGTGTACCCGGACAAAATTCCGAACAAGCTGAAAATTTGCACACATGTTCAGTTGATCATTCTAAACAATAGTTGAAAAGTCCCCTAAGCTCCGCCGCGTGCGTCTTGAGATATAGTGACAAAAGGGCGTTAGTGCCAAAAATTTGTTATTTTCAATTTCAACCATTTTTTTGTACTTATATGTACAAATTATTAAATATTTTTACAAAAATAAAGTTTAAATCAGTCATAAGCTTCAACCCATGCGTGGAAAAAGGGCGTAAGTGCTAAAAATATGATATTTTCAATATTTTCAATACATTTTGACATAAGTATGTGCAACTGCAAATAATTATGTAATCATACGACGAAAACGTGAAATTGTTCCCTTTCCTTCGACCAGTGTGTCTTAAAACATGGTGGCATAAGGGCATAAGTGACAAATATATGTTATTTTCAGTTTTTACAAACTTATTGACATTCATACATATGCAAATTATTTAGTATTCGTACGAGACAAAAGTAAACATCTTCCCCGAGCTTCGTTGCTGGCGTCTTGATAAATGGTGGCAAAAGGGCGTAATTGACATCATAATTTTGATAAATGGTGGCAAAAGGGCTTTTGACATTCAACTACGTTTATTGGCACATATGAATACCATACAATGGACACTCAATGTAAAATCCATGCATGCTGACTGACTTGCTATGGCCAGCTTGTATGTAAAGAACCATTACAAAATCGTTGAAGTAGCAGATTGGACATACCCAAATTTATAAAATATTTACCCCCGCATTCTCAAACGGCATGCATAGACATAGTTTGGCGAAGATCTGGTGTGTTTGAGCGGGAAAGTTTTGACATATCCAATCCAAAGCTTGGAAAACTCAACTCATGTTAAAAATAATAAAACGTATTTTGAAAGGGATTCGAGCAGGAGATGTGGACAACCTAGCTTGGGCTTGGCTGTCTGTAGTGTCACATCACTACAGATCCACTACAGATCATGAGCTGTGATTCTTGATGTAATATAGTGGCAAAATGGCGTAAGTGACAAAACTATATAATTCAGTCATATGATTCAAAATATTTGCGTGTACGTTCGCCAGATTATCAGCCGGCAATATATTGAAGACTTGAAGGTCATCATGCTCAAGATAAATCCCAAACTTGGCACTTAACTGACATTAATTGGTGTCCAGTTACCCTGGTCGTACTTAAAAAGTAATAGTACTATAAAACCGATAGTGAAGCGTAAAGATAGAGTGCATGTCCCTTTTTTCATTGACAAAAAGCATAACTGATGCGCATCACTCACATTGAAGTTTACCCGCAACATCAACACTATTTAATAGCATTATTTGGATAATGGTGATCTGAAGGACGCTTTTGGCACAAAGACGACTTTCTCTGTTCGACGAAGTCTTCTTTGAGTTAACTACAACAAAATCACATATTATTGTCACAGAGTTGGGCTCAATCTCCCATATACATTAAACTACCATGCCGACACATATATTTTCCTGTATAGTGGGCAAACTTTGAATGAAGTGTAGTGATGCGGCCACCTCGTCCTGTTTCATACGTCTATACTAAATACATGTTTCGTGTGTGATTGTGAATAATGCGGCTGATACAGGAGACCATCTTGTACCAAGCTGGTGGGAATTACTAAGCTGCAGTTACCAAAGTAATTAGTAAATGAAATATATGCAGAAGTTTTAAGATATAATTGCCTTATGTTTTTCTACCGTTTTATCACAATAAATTTTGCTGTGGTACATTCCGTTTACTTCATTGGCAGTAGCGCTCATTTGGCAGCGTACGCACATTTAATTCT
>JAMZAV010001680.1:0-141295 GCA_024449915.1 Sweltsa coloradensis | reverse complement strand
TGGGAGGCCTCCCCGGGTATGACCAAACCCCCTTTAAAACACGGTCCCCAAAAAAATTTAAAACACGTTGATTTTACTTTTGTATCCCTTTGGCTCACTATTATTTGGGACCTTGTGTCGCACGAAACCTTGTATCGGGATCCTTGGTGCTTCTCACATATTATTTGACCTTGTGCTCTGCAACGAGATCTCAATCTATTCGTGGCACTATTACTGTTCTATACCGTCTGACTATACATTATGTTATCCGTGACTCAACTATATTCTTGGGTCTTGTCCTGCAGCGCAGACTCAACCTATTCGACATATTTAACGTTGGACTCTTTTTCTCGTGCTCTGCCAACGTATGTATGTCTGAAGTCCTGCTGTGTCTGCACGCAGACTCCCAATACTGTACTCGTGTGCACTAATTACTTGTTGTCTACTCACCGGTCTGGACTCATACATATTATGTTGGGATCCTTGTGCTCTGCCAACGGTATGTATCTCTGAATGCCCGTGCTGTAGTCATGAAGCGCAAAGACTCCACCAATAGGATATAAGATTGTGTTTTCATTGATATAAGTTGCATTTCTTTTAATCTTTGTATTTAGTCCAAAGAACGCATGGGGCTCGATTGTAGGAATTGACATTTTGAATACTAGACGCAAAAGTTAAAGGTTTGATCAATATCGTTGTTTACCGTCTGCGTTTACCTTAGCAACCGCTTCACCGTTTGATCAATGCTTAATTAGTGGGATTTCCTAACTCCATAATCATTCCCCGTCCCCCTCCTACTCAACTTATCTTGACATTTGAATCGGTTTTTTGAGAAACCGTAGAAGTCTTGTATCCATTTTTCTGAGTAAAACGCAAAAAGTGTGTTTTTAATACCTTGAAGTCAAAAAATGCAGGTTTGTTTATGTAGTATTTTGTATGTGGCATAGTTACATTGATTTTTTTTTATATTGATACTTATGAGCACGTAATTTCGTAATCGATAGGTATAGAAATTCTGATGAAAATGGTTATCTTAAATCATTTACGCAATTTAGTTGACTTATTCGGTTTCTCACATAACCGATTCATTTAAATATCACTATAACAGATTAGGCCTAAACTCTACATTCTACTTATTTAAAATTACGTGATGACGAATTTATTTCCGTAACAAAAATAATAACAAAAACATATGATAACTCAATATTCACTCGGTCATTCACTTACACACTCACTCACCGTTTCATATACTTACACACTCACACACACACACACAATCGCACACATGACCAGGTCACACTGGAAACCACACCCTCAACAGTCACTGACCTCAATTCCGGTTGTTCATGGCGCTTCTGCAAAACCGAACTCTTCAGCCCCCTATTCTTTATCATATTTGTGATCCGCCGTGCCAGGTGCCTGGCTACGGCACTGTCATTATCTGTTCCTGTCGGGTAGGCATTAGATTAGCTGAGCCCTCATCAGGCATTTGGACGCCCCAATTGGAGTATCGGTTTTAGGCCGCAAATTCCTCTGTCACCCAAAACACTGCCAATTTCGTCATGAGAAAGAGACGGAACTACAGGCTCCGGTTTTTTCAAGGTGCAGAATGAACTCTCCTCGCTTCCTCGGCCCTAAGTCCATCCCCAAGTAATATATTTGTGAATTGGGCACGACGAAAAAAATGTCTTATGAAAATGGTGCAATTTTACGCTTTTTTTTTATATTTAATTCTTCGGACTCATAAGACCTACTGCTTTTCAATTGTGAATGATGTTTGCACCCAAACCCCAATTTTTATTTTATATTTTTCTTGGAATTTTATCGCAACGAGAAAGTAAATGTTTCTCTTTCAATAGTAATTTTCCTTTTTTTCTCTTAAAAAACTTACGTCACCATTAGTTCCGCCTAAGCTTCGTTTCGGAAGCTTTCCTTGTGTAATACATTATCTCTCCCTATCGGCCAACTTTATAAATAAATAAATAAATAAAAAATAAAAACCCACAACACACACACCCACACACAAAACACACACACAACACCACACACACACACACACACACACACACACACAACGACCCTCATATCCGGTTTTTACATTGGGGCATTCTGTCAGGAAAACACGAACTCTTTCAAACCAATTTATCGATATTATGTATCCGCCAGCCAGCGCTCGAAGCACAGCATAGTTAGTTTTTGTTCTGTACGCTAGGCGTTTGATTCCTGAAGGCCCCCCCAAAATTTTTCGCAAATTTGGAGTATCGGGTTTTGCCAAAACGTGTTAACAACACACAAAAATACAAAAAAAGAAAGAAAAAAAAACATTCCGGGTTTTTTTTCCGTGTATTTTAAAAAAAATCTTCGCTTCGCTCGCTACCTCATCCATTAATTTTGGGGGTGAATTTGAGCACGATCGAAAAATAATTTCTCATGAAAATCGCAATTTTACGCAATTTTTTTTTTTTTTAATTCTTCGACTTATAACACCTACATGCTTTATCCGATTGTAATGATATTTTCACCGACCCTTAATTTTATGAATTTATATATTTTTTGTGAAATTTGAGCGCAATCGAGAAATAATTTTTTATGAAAATAGTAATTTTACGCTTTTTTCGTTTAAAAAACATACGCTCATCCAACAACGCGCCTGAAAGAGCGTTTGCGAAGCTTCCTCGTTTATAAAATTATGGTTCTGTAAAAATATCATTACAATCGGATAAAGCATGTAGGTGTTGGAAGTCGAAGAATTTTTTTTAAATCGAAAAAAATCGTAAAATTGCGATTTAAATGAGAAATAATTTTTCGATTGCACTCAAAAACGTGGCAGTTCTAAGTTCAGAGATTTCGAAGGCCTCCATTAAATTTCATCGCAATTGGATTATCGGTTTAGCCGGAATCGTGTTAACAAACAGACAAAAATACAAAAAAAAGAAAAGAAAAGAAAAAAAAAAAACATTTTTTCTACAGTGTAGTGAAATGGAATCTTTGCTTCGCTCGCTACGCTCATCCAATTAGAAAAAAAGAATTTGGATGAATTATTTCGTGTTTTAATAGTTGCAAATTCTATTTTACCAAGCTTTTCGAGGATGTTAATATGGGGCACTGTACGTTTATTGAATGAGCGTAGCGAGCGAAGCGAAGATTCCATTTCACTACACTGGAGAAAAAAATCCGGAATGTTTTTTTTTTCTTTTCTTTTCTTTTTTTGTGTATTTTTGTGTGTTTGTTAACACGATTCCGGCTAAACCAATACTCCAATTGCCATGACATTTTATGGAGGCCTTTGAAATCTCTGAACTTAGAACTGCCACGTTTTTGAGCGCAATCGAAAAATTATTTCTAATGAATCGCAATTTTACGATTTTTTTCGATTTTTAAAACATTTCTTCGACTTATAACACCTATATGCTTTATCCGATTTCAATTATTTTTTCAGAGAACCTTAATTTTATGAATTAAGATATTCGTGTGAAATTTGAGCGCAATCGAAAAATTATTTTTCATGAAAATATAAATTTTGCGTTTTTTTCTTTTTTAAAACAATTTTTTGATTTATAACACCTACATGCCTTATCCTTTTGTAATGATTTTTTCACAGAACCTTAATTTTATGAATTTATATATTCGTGTGAAATTTGAGCGCAATCGAATAACTATTTCTTATAAAAATGTCAATTTTTCAATTTTTTCTTTTCTTAAAATTATGATTAATTTAAAAAAAAATCAAGTTTTATTTTTATTTAATTTAATTTAATTAAAAAAAATCTAGAACAACAGAAAATCCGCATATCACATGGCAGCTCAATGCACCAATTACGCTCATCCAACAACGCGGCGGGACTTAAGCGTTTTCCTAGTGAATAAAGAATGCGCAAATGTGGAAGGGTAGATGAGCCTGGCCCTTTTTTTAGATCTCATTTCTTTTGAGTGTGTAAGGTTTGGCTGTATTTTTGCACGTGTTTGTTATGTGTGGGTCAAATAATGTTAGACATGAGGTAACTTATATAGGCCCTACTAGCCCAGACGACAGTAGTGGATCGACAGTGACAACTTAGTTAAGAGAAGGTCATGCTCAGCGCGTTAGTCTTGACATTTTTGTGTGTCAGTGAAGTAAATGTTAGTCCTGGCACCTGGGGATCTATTTAAGTTGTAGCTATATTGTTCGACCTTGTATCACACGAGAAGGTTTACTCAATTTACGACCGGAATTTGGGGGTACCTTGACGTGCAACATTTGATATACCTTGCATGGTCACGGCATTTCACGACCAGGCGAATAACAAACAAAAAATCTTTTCAAAATCTAAACCATTGTCGTTAAAATAATTTCTAGCCTATTTTTCAATTTATTATTTCTTGTAGGTTTAAATCGCAATGTATCTTGCTGATTTGTTATCAGTTCTCAGTAAACTCGTACTGGATGTCTGTTTAAAATTTCAGCGCAACTGTTCAACGATTCGGCTGATTTTCAACGTACACACACGCAGACTAACAGAATGAGATCCGTTTCAGTTGAAAGGAGATAACTCCGTTCGCTGCGCTCACTCGTTTAATTATTACATTTTAATTTAATTTTCATCCCATTTAACAAGATATTGCATCCACATTAGAAGTGAATCATGTGTGTTGGATGTCTTCTACTAGGAAGCTTCGCAAACGCTTTTTCAGGCGCGTTGTTGGATGAGCGTAATTGGTGCATTTAGCTGCCATGTGTAATGCGGATTTTCTGTTTTTCTGTGAAAATATCAGCACTAAGTCGATTTTTTTATGAAATTAAATTAAACTAGGAAAACGCTTAAGTCCCGCCGCGTTGTTGGATGAGCGTAATTGGTGCATTGAGCTGCCATGTGTTATGCGGATTTTCTGTTGTTCTGTGAAAAAATCATTACTAAGTTGAAGATTTTTTGTAAATTAAATTAAATTAAATTAAAAATTAAATTTAATTTTTAATTTTTTTAATTAATCAAAATTTTAAAAAAGGAAAAAATCGTAATATTGAAATTTTCTTAAGAAATAATTATTCGATTACACAAATTTTACACGAATATGTTAATTCAAAAAATTAAGGTTCTGTGAAAAAATCATTACAATAGGATAAAGCATGTAGGTGTTACGAGTCAAAGAATTGTTTTAAAAAAGAAAAAAAAAACGTAAAATTTCGATTTTCATGAGAAATAGTTTTTTGATTGCGCTCAAATTTCACACGAATACCTTAATTCATAAAATTAGGGTTCTGTGAAAAAATCATTAAAATCGGATAAAGCATGTAGGTGTTATAAACTGAAGAAATTTTTAAAAAATCGTAAAAAATCGTAAAATTGCGATTTTAATGAGAAATAATTTTTCGATTGCGCTCAAAAACGTGGCAGCTCTTGGTTCAGAGATTTCGAAAGCCTCCATAAAATTTCATCGCAATTGGAGTATCGGTTTAGCCGGAATCGTGCTAACAGACACACAATAATACAGAAAAAAAAGAAAAAAAAAAAAAACATTCCGGATTTTTTTCTCCAGTGTAGTGAAATGGAATCTTCGCTTCGCTCATCCAATAAAAAATTAACTTAAATTTAATTTATTTAATTAATCATAAATTTAAAAAAATAAAAAATTGTGATTTTCATAAGACATAATTATTCGATTTCGCTCAAATTTAACACGAATATACTAATCAATAAAATTAAGGTTCTGTGTAAAAATCATTGCAATAGGATTAAGCATGTAGGTGTTAAAAGTCAAAGAATTGTTTTAAAAAAGAAAAAACCGTAAAATTTCGATTTTTATGAGAAATAATATTTCGATTGCGCTAAAATTTTACAGGAATATCTAAATTCATAAAATTAAGGTTCAGTGAAAAAATCATTGAAATCGTATAAAGCATGTAGGTGTATAAGTCGAAGAAACTTTTTAAAAATCGGAAAAAATCGGAAAATTGCGATTTTTATGAGAAATAATTTTCCGATTGCGCTCAAAAACGTGGCAGTTCTAAGTTCAGAGATTTCGAAGGCCTCCAGAAAATTTCATCTCAATTGGATTATCGGTTTAGCCGGAATCGTGTTAACAAACACACAAAAATACAAAAAGAAAAAAAGAAAAAAAAACATTCCGGATTTTTTTCTCCAGTGTAGTGAAATGGAATCTGCTTCGCTCGCTACGCTCATCCAATTAGGTATATACATAACATTATTATGTATGATTACATTTTGTAATGTAAAGTACAAACACCAAATGAATAAGTTAATAATAATATTTTTTCGTGGATAACCTTCCCAGGGTGCATTTTATGCCCATCTTCAGGGCTACGTAATTGAAGACAATGTTTAAGAGAACTTTATCACTTGCATTCGCATAAACTAGGACTAGGAAAACGCCTAAGTCCCGCCGCGTTGTTGGATGAGCGTAATTGGTGAATTGAGCTGCCATGTGTTATCAGTGGCGGCGCCAGACAAAAATCATTGGGGGGGCAGAGGATGGGCAAGGTAATAAAGTGGGGGCAATCAGTGGCGGGTAGCGGGGGTTGGGGCGAAGCCCCAGCCGCCGGAGGCTCTTTCGCCGAAGGCGAAAAAAATTTCACCATACTACAGTTTATTTCGTCATGTTTTAACTGAAAAATGGCAACAGTGGGGATTACGTTTTTTTTTTATGAAGGATAAACACTTGGAAAAAATAAACACAAATATGTACAGTTTGTTGTATTTAATTTGTGATTTGATGATTTAATTTTAGTAATGTTACAGTGCAAAACAAAACAAAACAAAAAACTCGTTCTGGAACAGTTGCTTCTTTTATAATTATAATAGTGAGAGCTGTTAGCGGAAAAATATTGCAAATCCGGATACCAGCGCCAAATTTTGCATGGGGGTAGATAAAAATATCAGAATTAAAAATCCGACGGGAGGCAAGCGATATCTCATCCCCAACACCCCCTAAATCATCCCCTTAAATTTGAATAATTCATAGCTCTAACCCAAAAAAGAATTTTTATTCAAATTAGTTATTAAAATTATGTTTTAATGTGTTTTAACCCAATCGGCCTATTCTCATTTCCTAAACCACATTTTTTCAACCCCCATCCCTAATTGTTTATAATATTTTTACCTTGATTTCCAGCATTTACCAGTGAGGCACCTAGGGAGTTATCAGCAGGGAAATTTGGCACGATGGTTCTTTAATAACCTAAAAAAATAATAATCCGCCGGAGGCAAGCGATTTTCCCACCCCTTTTGTTCTCTCCCCACCCTTAACTTTGGGAAAAAAACGTAAGGTAGTATTTAATACATTTGAATATTTCAATTGCTGATTAAAATTATGAGTCGATGTGTTATAGTCCAGTCAACAAATCATTCATACAAAACAAACATTTTTTTCACCCCCAACCCTAATATCATACTTTAGTGACAAACACTGTTTAGTAAGTTACCAACATGAGGTTTGGGATGGTGGTAGATAAAAATATAAGAATTACTATTCCGTTTGGAGGCAACAATATTTTACCCCTAGTGCCCTCTATCATCCCTAAAAATTTGGGTTTGGTACTAGGTCGTATTTAATACATTGAATTATTAAAATTTTCCAATAATATTATGCCAAGCATGTTTCCCATCCAATAAACCTAATTCTCGTGTTTTTTCTACCCCCCACCCCCAATAGTGATTTTTTTCATCAAAATTTATTAGCATGAAATTTGGCATGGTGATAGAACAAAATAAAAAGAATTACTATTTCCCTTGGGAGGCAAACGATATTCACCCCTAGTGCCCCCTATCATCCCTTAAAATTGGGTTTGGTTTCTAGGGTCTTTCTATACATTGTAATTTTTAAAATTATCCAATAATATTATGCTCAAGCATGTTTCCATTCAATCAACCTAATTTCTCGTGATTTTTTTACCCCCACCCCTAATAGTGATTTTTTTCATCAACACTTATTAGCATGCAATTGGCATGGTGATAGAACAAAATATAAGAAATTACTATTCGTTGGGAGGCAAACGATATTTTACCCCTAGTGCCCTCTATCATCTCTTAAAATGGATTTGATACTCGGTTTGTATTCTATACATTGTAATTATTAAAATTATCCAATAATATTATGCTCAAACATGTTTCCATCCAATCAACCTTTAAATTTTTCGTGATTTTTTTTACCCCCACCCCTAATAGTGATTTTTTTCATCAAACACTTATTAGCATGAAATTTGGCATGGTGGTAGATAAAAATATAAGAATTACTATTCCGTTGGGGAAAAAACGATATCCACCCCAAGTACATCCCTTAAAATTGGAAAGAGGGGTTCAATGATTCGTTTTTTTTTTCATGGGTGTTTATCTGGAAGAAAGTATTCAATTAAAAAATTAATTAAATTCAATAGTTTTGTTATTTAAGAAATACACTAATATGCATGTTACATGCGTTGGTATCTATGATTACATGGTACAAGGTGGTATTTTCATACAATTTGTTACGAGTTTTGGTGCTGTGATATTACACTTTTCACTTCAGGACAAACAAACCGTCATTTGTTTAGAAAAATGCATTGAGAAAAGAAAGCTATAAAATACCACCTTGTATTATGTAATCATAGATACCAACGCATAACATGCTTATTATTGTATTTCTTAAATAAAACAAAACTATTGAATTTTAATTAAATTTTTAATTGAATACTTTGTTCCAGATAACCACCCATGAAAAAAAAACGAATCATTTAACACTCTTTCCAATTTTAAAGGGATGTTCTTGGGGTGAAATATCGTTTACTTCCACGGAATAGTAATTCTTATATTTTTATCTACCACCATGCCAAATTTCATGCTAATAAGTGTTGATGAAAAAATCACTATTAGGGGTAAGGGTAACAAAAATTAACGAGAAATTAGGTTGATTGGATGGAAACATGCTTGAGCATAATTTTATTGGATAATTTTAATAATTACAATGTATAGAATACGACCTAGTATCAAATCCAATTTTAAGGGATGATAGAGGGCACTAGGGGTGAAATATCGTTTGCCTCCCAACGGAACAGTAATTCTTATATTTTGTTCTATCACCATGCCAAATTTCATGCTAATAAGTGTTGATGAAAAAAAATCACTATTAGGGGTGGGGGTAGAAAAATCACGAGAAATTAGGTTGATTGGATGGAAACATGCTTGAGCATAATATTATTGGATAATTTTAATAATTACAATGTATAGAATACGACCTAGTACCAAATCCAATTTTTAAAGGGGTGATAGAGGGCACTAGGGGTAAAATATTGTTTGGCCTCCCAAGGAATAGTAATTCTTATATTTTTATCTACCACCATGCCAAATTTCATGTTGGTAACTTACTAAACAGTGTTTTTCACTAAAAGTATGATTATTAGGGTTGGGGGTGAATTAATTGTTTTGTTTTGTATGAATGATTTGTTGACTGGACTATAAAAACATCGACTCATAATTTTAATCAGCAATTGAAATATTCAAAATGTTTAAAATACACTTACGTTTTTGCCAAAGTTAAGGGTGGTAGAGAACAAAAAGGGTGGAATATCGCTTGCCTCCCGGCGGATTATTTTTTTTCAGGTTTTTATGAACCATCGTGCCAAATTTCATGCTGATAACCCCTAGGTGCCTCACTGGTAAATGCTGGAAATCAAGGTAAAATATTATAAACATTAGGGATGGGGTTGAAAAAAAGTGGTTTAGGAAATGAGAAATAGGCCGATTGGGTTAAAACACATTTAAAAAAATAATTTTAATAACTAATTTGAATAAAAATTCTTTTTGGGTTAGAGCTATGAATTATTCTAATTTTAGGGATGATGTAGGGGTGTTGGGGGTGAGATATCGCTTGCCTCCCGGCGGATTTTTATTTCTGATATTTTTATCTACCCCCATGCAAAATTTCACGCTGGTATCCGGATTTGCAATATTCAAGTGTTCCTTCCCCTTTACAGCTCTCACTATAAGCATTACTGGAATTACGGTAGGAACAATTTATTATAAAATGCAATCGATATACATTAATTTAGAACAGTGTACTACGACTGGGGGGGCAAGCGGGGGGGCAGGCCATTTTTTGGGGGGGCAATTGCCCCCCCCATGCACCCCCGTAGCGCCGCCACTGTGTGTTATGCGGATTTTCTGTTTTTTGGTTTATTTGGATTAAGGACGCGTCAACCGTTAGGTCATAATGCACCACTCTAGCCTAGGGGGGGGGGGGAGGGAGCCCCTGGTGGTCAGAACCCGCCACGGGGAAGGGGAGGAAGGGGGTTTTTTCACGTCGCGGTCGTATCGTCTTTGTCATCGTTCGTTGTGTCATTGTCCCTCGTGCCGGGGGGTCGTCAAGGGAAGGGGGCAAGGTCCCCGACGACGATTGCCAGAGCTCGCCTCTAGTTTGGGGAGTAAGATACTCCGCTCTTACTAGCTGATGTTTGCGAGGTGGACTTTTTCTCTTGATTCGCCTTTTACGATTAGCAGAGCCATGCTCTGGGTCTATTCTATACCCCGGACCCAGACGGGGGGGATTTTCTGTTGTTCTGTGTAAAAATTTCTGTTGTTCTGTGAAAAAATGATTACTAAGTTGGAGATTTTTTTTAAATTGAATTAAATTTTAAAAAAATAACTTAAACTTTTAATTTTTTTAATTAATCGTAATTTTTAAAAAAGAAAAAATCGTAATGTTGAAATTTTCATAAGAAATAATTATTCGATGGCGCACAAATTTTACACGAATATTATCTTAATTCATAAAATTAAGGTTCAGTGAAAAAATCATTGAAATCGGATAAAGCATGTAGGTGTACAAGTCGAAGAAAGTTTTAAAATCGGAAAAAATCGTAAAATTGCGATTTTCATGAGAAATAATTTTCCGATTGCGCTCAAAAACGTGGCAGTTCTTAGTTCAGAGATTTCGAAGGTCTCCAGAAAATTTCATTGCTATTGGAGTATCGGTTTAGCCGGAACCGTGTTAACGAACACATAAAAATACAGAAAAAAAGAAAAAAAAAGAAAAAAAACATTCCGGATTCACTACGCTCATCCAATGACTCAGGAAAACATAGAAAAAACCTTCAGTCCGGATTGCCGGTATCGGCGGGATTTACTGTCTGTGTAACATAATATGAATAAAATGCTAAATATAAAACTTAGCTCAAATCTATGCTGGTCTGCATAGCTATACTTGCCCCAACGAAAGAATGCAGATGCTTGGTGGTGGTAGGGGTAGAATGAATTTGCGGTAAAAGGAATGTCGCCTTTCTGTATGAAGGAGAAATATCTTTTACCAACGCCAGCAAAAATTATCTGTGCTAGATCACAGAGCTCCTCCGTGTGCAAGATCCACGCTGAGCTAGCGTGAATAGAATTGACAAAGTTGTTATGTTGGGAAAACAATTTCGAGCCACCTGCATTCTTTCTTTGGGACCACTATAATTGAATGAAACGGATATACAAGACGCAACCACGTCAAAACAAAGATTACTTGTGAAAGTACCAAATTAAGGTACTGTTATGATTATCTTAAGGCCTAGCCACCAGAAAGAGTTAGAAAGAATGAATGGGAAAGAAAATGTTTACAACACCTTCTAATTTCATAAATATGGACCTCACTTACCTTGCAGTCATCCAGAAACGGTTCAAGCTTTTTCGCTAAAGCTCCGGTTTGAAATTCACTTTACATTAATTTTAAAGTAAGACATGCTTTTGATAATATGTTTTCATATCGCAGTAAAATAAGACTTTGAGTTGAGCCCGAGATAAATCTCATCACAAATGTTTCCCTTCACAAAATACCTGATTTGACGGTAAGAAACAAAATTTCGATATTTTTGGATGAGCGTAGCGAGCGTAGCGAGCGAAGCGAAGATTCCATTTCATACACTGGAGAAAAAAAATCCGGAATGTTTTTTTTTTTTTTTTTTTTTTTTTTTTTTCTTCTTTTTGTATTTTTGTGTGTCTGTTAACACGATTCCGGCTAAACCGATACTCCGATTGTGATGAAATTTTATGGAGGCCTTCGAAATGTCTGAACTAAGAACTGCCACGTTTTTGAGCGCAATCGAAAATTATTTCTCATGAAACATCGCAATTTTACGATTTTTTAAATTTCTTCTGCTATAACACCTACATGCTTTATCCGATTATAATGATTTTTTCACAGAACCTTAATTTTAAGAATTAATATATTCGTGTAAAATTTGTGCGTAATCGAATATTATTTCTTATGAAAATTTCAATATTACGACTTTTTCCTTTTTATTAAATTACCGATTAATTAAAAAAAAAAAAGTTTAATTTTTTATTTAATTTGATTTAATTTTAAAAAAATTCACAACAGTTCTGATTTTTTCACAGAACAACAGAAAATCCGCAAAACACATGGCAGCTCAATTCACCAATTACGCTCATCCAACAACGCGGCGGGACTTAAGCGTTTTCCTAGTCTTAAAAGATTATGTCTTTTCACTTGCTAAAATATAAAAATTTTAAAATAGATTTTAGTCGGCCTAACTAGTTATGAATTAACACAGTAACATAAATTAACATTTTGTTAACCATGACCCAAAATTTTGTTGTCAATCTTTGACATTTTCGAGCCAACCATAGTGAAAAATAACGCTTTGTAGCATCTATTCACAAAACGCTATTTTTACGTACCTCTTCTTAAAACATGTAAACTGGTATCGTAATATCTAATCTTGTAGAATAAATGTATTTACAAGTTTCTTTAATAACAAACTTTGGGTCAATGCAAAGTTCGGCCCCGTTATACTTTTTAATTATCTCTCTCCGCATCCTCCCCCCCCCCCAAAAAATAATTATAATTTTACACAAAACAATTTTTTTCTGTTGGCTTAGGATTTGTTTTGAAACAGGTACGCCCTTCGTTTTCTTGTACGATTTTCAAAAAAAATTGCTTTTAAATCGGTTTAATGACTTCATAAAAATCGAAATACGAATTTACAATATGTGCCGTTTGAGGGGATGTGGATCAAGTTAATTAAACGGTAATCCCGGGCCGCACTTAGTCCTTCCCAAAGTTTGAAAGGATTGTTTTGTTAATATCCTTGAACTACAAGAGGAGATTTTACGATACCATTTCAAATTGTATGTGCATACGCAGAATCCACTTCGGTGGGCACATGTCCTTCAAAGCCGCGCCACCTGATTTATGTAATCTCAGCTGCAGCCAGCCCCTGTCTGCTTAGGCAACTTTCATGACTTGTATGCGTTGCGGGTTGCGTTTCGTTGACGTCACCTGGAGAACGTGGGGGAAGAATCTTGTTCGATGATTTAAGGTGTCACAGGCGTAAAGCATAATCTTGGAGATGAAACGGACATGGGTGAGGGGATTGCGGGAGAGACGTGTTGGGGGAGGGCCCCAGAAGTTCCGCTCAAAATATTTTTAATTTGTCCCTCCAATAGCGAGCCGTATTTTTGCGGCGAGGCAGTGGGATCTGTTTGTACTGCAGAAAGGTTTGAGAGGACGCGAGATGCGCTCACACATTGCCCAAGGTCGCACTGAGATCAAACCCCATTCACGAGCTGGCGTAAAATGACGTGTCGTCCATCAAGTATAAAGAAGTGTTTACATTCACATACTAATGTTTTATCTCGAGTGTAACGAACCCATCACATAATGTGAGGAAATCCAAAAGATAATTCAATAAATGTTTAGTTTTCGTCTCTATGCAATGATCATATTCTATGGATAAGGGATTGCAAATAAGACACAAAAGAACATTACGCGACATTTGAAATAAGTATAATGTTATTATTATTCTGAATACAGGCTATATTGTCAATAAAATTTGACGCGACTTGGGTTCGAGTCCAGAACAATCTGGTCACAGGATACACACCACTCAACTGCTATAACCTAGACCCGGTAAGATCCCGTCAGGACACAATTTTTATATTATTGCTATCACTGCATTATTATATGCTAGCATACGATACTACAATAATAATCAGTGCATGGTTTGAATAATAGTCCTAATTATAATCGTAACAATAACACTGTTGTTGGACTAAACAAACCTAAGAAAAAAAACTTTCGTCAAGATTGCCGTTGTGACGGGATGGATTCAGAACCCGAGACCTGCCTTACAAACTAGCCCTTATTTTTCGGGAGCGAACATTGTTGTATCCTTCAAAGATCAATGGTCAGCACAACTAGTGAAAGGGGTATGTGGGTACAGTGACACTGTAGTACAGTCAGCGCCAGAACCGACAAGGCTAATTCGAAATAACCTTATAATTTATTATGTGCCTCGTTGCTATAAAGTCACTGTTTACACATTCCTAAGAACTGATGGACTCGAATCCACATCAGTAAATCTGCCTACAGCGGAAATCGAACCCTGGACCTTCTGCATATAGGATCAGAGCCTCTAACCACACGACCAACGAGTTCATACTATAACGTATTTTAGAAACCAATACAGAAAAACTTGTAATGAATACAATTGAAAACAGTGTTTTTAACCACTAATTTGGTTTTAATGTGATAGGCTATAGCCGCTATAAGCTATATTCGCGTTGATAAATAAATACATTTTTGTAGGGTGCCCGCTGTAGGGTATACACATCAGATTTAACCGGTGTGACCCTCTTCAACTATAGGTATATTGCGGATAGGACAATTGTGAAGGGATGTCCGAGGGCTATTTAAGAGGACTCAATCCCTTGCATTCGCATTAACGACTGAGGAAAACATCGGAATAACCCTTCAGTCAGGATTGCCGGTCACAACGGGATTTGAACCCGGGACCTCCCGAATCAGAGTCGAGCGCTTAGCGCTCGAGCCAACACCGGCCAACACTGTCGATTTCGCGTTGATGGATGCTCACCGCTCTCTTTTAGTTTATCGAGAACGATTCTCTTATGTTTATTTTGAGTTTTGAGACTCTGAAATGCATCGTTGTTTGCACCGTTCCTTTCACGATTCACACTTACAAACACCCAATGTAACAGATAGCGGGTGGACCCTATATGACCAAGTGGGTGTGAGTCACGCGTCTTCTCGCTTACGTCCAGTATGTGCTGTTCATGCACTTTCGCCGACAAAGACCAGACATCACCCGCGAGTGTGTGTGTGTGTGAGAATAATATCTTACTATTGCCAGAGCAATGCTTGCTGCTGGAGGGGGGAGGGGACAGCTGTGGACTAATTTATTGCGTTTATTAGAATCAACAGCCTTGATTGATATCTTTCATGTGTACGTACAGAGGATATGCCTGTGCGAATACTGCTTGCACAATGATCGGATGAAGATTTTCTCACGTGAGTAGACCTTTAACGTTCTGATTTTTTGGGGTGTAGTGCCCACAATGTTCACCATTTGTATTTGATTATATCGAAACTTAACTATCACACGCCAATTATAATCAAATATAACTACCAAATAGATCGAATTCATGACGCCGTCTCCAATGCTCATTTGGTAATTAAGAGCATCCGCCCCGACCGCCCGGACAGCGGGAGACCGGCCGGGGTTCTTTTCCCAGTGGAGACAATTTTAATACAATATAATATGTAAGATAAAGATATCTTGTGTTGACAGTCCACCAATTTTTCTCCCAGAAATGATTTTTGGTACTCAAACAAATGAATGTGTGGCCATGTAAAACAGACCACCCCATGCTCAAGACCAGAGTTCTCGTAATGAACCAAATTCAATTGCAAAGTAATTTTTTATATGATTTTGAGTTTAAAATTTTTACTTTTTTACCACGAAAATGGTTGGCTTGGCGTTTGTTAACAGGCGAAATGATCTGACTGACTTCTTTTCAATGGGAAACTAGAGAGAAAGAATGAAATGCTTGGCTCAACTTCTATATCTCACAGCATTCACAGCAGAAGACTTTGAAGGAGGGCTTGGCTGCCGTTTTGTTTTTAAAATTTTTTGTATTTGGAGGTTATATAGAATCGATTTGTTTCCATATTTTTACATTGTCTGTCTGTTAATTCCAGGTCGTTATTTACATTTTCATTGTACTAGGCCACGGTCTTTACTGCACGCTAATGATTCTCGTTTTATGGTTTAAAAGATTTCATCGTAGTAACCGTTTAAAAAACTTAGCTTCGGGAATATATGAACCTTTTCCGTCTTCAGGTAACTCAGGTCATTCAACACCCAAAAATAATAATTATCAAAAACATGTAAAAGCAAAGACAATTTCTAAGATAGAGCAAGTTTGAAAGACAAAATTACCATTGAAGCTGACAAAGTTATCTAGATAAATTTACTAATGACGATGACGTGGCAAATCTACATAATGTGTCGTCGATCCGCTATTTATGTCATCTGTATGTTGGTTAGGTACTTGCATGGCACAATAGACAATATTCACAAATAACAATGATGCGTTGATTGGCACGTAAAAAAAAGTTAAAACTTGTCACGCATACGCTGTCAGGAGCCAGTTTACACACGATGCATGGCCTTGAGAATAATATCTTACTATTGCAAGAGAAATGCTTTCTGCTGGCGAGGGGAGGGGCAGCTGTGTACTAATTTATTGCGTTTATTAGAATCAGAAGTGCTTTAAATAGATCTGCATCGATCCACGTCGTTCTTAAAAGGCACAAACAAAACCTAGATTAATATCTTTTGTATGCACAGAGGATATGACCATGCGAATACAGCTTGTACAATGATCGGATTTAAATTTTCTGTCGTGAATAGACCTTTAACGTTCTGAACTTTTTGGGTGTAGTGCCTACAATGTTCACGATTTGTATTTGATCACACGCCAATAATAAAATATAACTACCAAATAGACCGAATTCATGACGCCGTCTCCAATGCTCATTTGGTAAGAGCATCCGCCCCGACCGCCCGGACAGCGGGATACCGGCCGGGGTTCTATTCCCAGTGGAGTCAATTTTAATACAATATTATGATATCTCGTATTGACAGTCGTGTAAATTAAACACACAATGATTCCAAACTGGAACACTATTTAACTTTACATTTTTAAATGGCCATGCGCAATTCAATCCGAGTACTTTGTGACGTGGATACTACAGCTCGTGCAACAAGAAAACGCGCGGATAGAACCGAATGATCCGGGTTCGACTCATAAACGAGTAATTTTGACTGTTATAATTTGACACGTATCATACAAGGCTAACAAAGATTGCGTTCCGTTACATGCTGTAATGTAAATTTATTTTCACATCATGTGCGAAGCGTGATCCAAATATGAACATATGACCGTTGCAGATCATACTATAATTTAGCATTTTCCTTCGAAGTTATATCGTATGCACGATTATGATTATGCTGTGTACGTTCTTATTGGGCTCACGTGAAAAATAATATGGTTGATTCAAGCATAACAGCTTACACAAAGAACACAATGTATTACTGTTGCCGGTGTTCATAGCAAAACAGTAAACATGTATTATGCATTGAGTGGTGTTCAGCATTAGCTGAACAGTTTTCTCTGTGGCCAATGAAATTGTTATTTCGAACATAAATAACCATTCTGTCACTCAAAAGGTCGTATCGCGAGAGTGCGCCACTTGCTGGGGCTAAAAAGGCCTAAAATAGCTACAAAACATGCATTCGAATTTCAGTAGTTTAGCGGTTACCCCCCATACGATTTTGATAAAAAAAAATTTTTTTTGAAGATAAATGTTGAATTAGAACTTATTTTTTTGTACTTTTTCCAAAAATATTTTTGAAATTTTTTTTTAAAAAGCTTAAAGGAAGAAATTTTTCAAAATTTGAACAAGTTCTCAATTTTTTAAGACCATTTTATATACATTTCGAAATCGACAAAAATAATCCGGTAATTTTATCGTGAATAAAGTAAAAAAAAATTATGTCTTTATGGACATTTGGGGGGCCGAGTTCAAACGAAATGCTGGAAAAACTGCTGCACCAATTATAGTATCCTGGCAACCTTAATGCGAGTACTATAAAAAAAATAATGGTATTTTGAAACAACGTATTTTTGATTCGTTGCCTTTTGACAGTGCTTTTCAAAATAAAAATCGGGGGGGTCAGAGGCCAATGGGGTCAAGTGAAAAAAACATTTAAAATGAGTTGGGGTGCAAAAGTTTATTGTTAATACATGTAACCCCTAGGGGCCCAAAGGTTTCAAGTAAATTTGTTCACCCACTGCCATCTAGCGTGTAGAATTTAAAACTTCTTATAAAAGCAACGCCGGCTGGAACCAAAAGGGTTTAAGTGCAATTTGTTTACTGTCCTGCTGTCAGTGTGATGGCACGGAAAAAAATCAAAAAAAATGCCCCGTATGTGGATATTCCAGGTGAGCATTATGTCTGTAAAAATTATTTTATGTATTTGGTTAAAATTTTTAATTTTGGACTATGTTTTAAATGATTATTTTCCCTTTTTTTTCCTTTCCCAAACAAAAATTGTTGAACATAACCTTGTTGGTCACTTCAAATCATTCTAGGGCCAGGCCTTGTATGTTTTTTAAACGACCGCCATGTCTCAGCTGCTGAGCCACCGCCAGCTATGTTACATGGCCACTGTTAGGCCTGACAAGCGGATGCTAGGGCTAGGGAGGCGGTGATTGTATGAAGACAGAAGCAGAGTCGATAAAGAAGTTTCCCCGTTGGGGAGGTCCTCCAACTCCCTATACCGCCCTGGGTTAAATAAAAAGTCGGTTGTTGGCGTTTGGAATCTAACGTTCCGCGCGACATCTGTGTGACGATTGATGGAACTACTTCAATAAAACTACGTCACTTTTCTACTAGTAGTTTACAGTCGATGACGACTAATGGCGGAAACGTCAAAATATTAAATACGATCGAATGTTGGCGAATGTTTTGGAGTAAAACAAACTATTTTTATTGATGAGGATATTTCTGATGGAGTAGACCTAAGCTTAGGATCTAGGCCGACAATATGTATTGTTCAAGATTTCGATTTGAATGCCATGGGCGTACTTACGTCTGAAAACTGTATTGTGGCCTTGGGCCTAGGCTACACTTACGTCCGTTAGGTTTGAACAAGACATATCTCAAATTATTTCGCACGAAAATGTCAGTGACGCCTGCGCAACACTTTATAGTACAACAATAAATCAAAAGTAAATCGTTTTAAAAGGCTAGGGCCCAGGGCTAATATGATTGAAATAAAATTGAAGTTTGACGTTTCGTCTGTTATTTGTTGATTTCAGCGTCACTGCACATCGATAATCTACTGACCGTATTTAGCGTGCAGTGCTTTTATTAGTTTCACATTTAAGCCGTCCTCAGCGCGCAGAGCGTTAGATTCCGTTTTGACTTGGGAGTAAGGGGACCTCCCCAAAGGGGAAACTTCTTTATCGACTCTGACAGAAGTCAGAGTTTGATAGGTTATGGCGACTGAGAGCATGGAATAAAATACAGGTTTAAATACGAGCATACAAGTTTAAATACAGCACACCTTTCATAGTACCCCTTTTCATAGTACAATAGGCCTACATTGGCGACAAGGATAAAAAAACGAACGTTCACGCGAAACAAAAAACAGAGTTTAAATGCATCGGGGATAGGTTTACGCCGGGGGGGGTGAGACCGTGAAATCAGTCGGCGTGGGGACTGGGGGAAGTACTTTTAATTTCTATATCGGGGCAACGGGTTTTAAAGACGATTGCAAAAAGAAATTTTGTTTCTCCACAGGGCGGACTGCATACAGGAATATTTGGGGACTTTAAAAATACAGGAACGACCTTTGAGACCGATTACAAAACTAGAAACTTTTAACCAAAAAAAGAATTAAAACTTTGAGGACACGTTTTTCCCGACACACCAACCCCTGAAGAAAACAAAACAAATCGCAAATTCGCGGCAAGACTAGAAATTGCAAAAACGTGTGAGTGGACGCTGAACAGCAGAATGAACAATCTGTGGACTAATCATCGACACTGTAAGAGCACGAACAAAGAAGACAACTTTCAAAGAAAGGGTCAAAATGGGAAGAAAACCCTAGACAAAGCTCTCACAAGGGCACGATTGAAGAGAAAGTGGAAAAGAGGCCCAAAAAATCGAAAACAAACTGAACCTCTAGGCTATAGCCCTAGAAGTGAACTATGTAAACAGATCAATAAAATGGGCGCGGAAATGTCAGCCTAAAAAATCAGCCCCAGTCTCAGCCGGGCAAGGAATGGGCCTAAAACCAAACCTTTCAGAACCTAACCAATCAACAAAAAACCGTGGGCCTAGAAAAACCACATCACAGCAAGGACACGGGGATGCAGAATGTCGGGGGGAATAAAGGACATTTGGAAGAAAATGCAAATGTACTCGTGGGTCATGCCAAAATGGGGCGGAAAAAAAACCATTTTTCACGAGTGTGTAAAACTAAAAATAAAGTGCGATTCGTAAACACATCAAACCCGGGAAAAACGTTGAAACAACAACAGCAGAAAATCGACCCGACAGTCATGCATTTGCGCTCATCCGTCAGATTCACATGACAACTCACGACAAAGAAAAGTGTGAAACAAAAAAAATCGATAGATTTGAAATCGATTCAGGAGCAACAGTAAACCCCACAATTAGCACCAATAAATGGAAAACCCTAAAACACTCAGCAAAACTCCCCCCCCCCGATGCCCCACCAAATTTATCCCTTTGGGCGCATAAACCCGTCAAAGTCCAGGGCCAATTTCAATGCAAAAACATAGGGGAAACAAAAAGAGTCATTGCAATATCGCCGTAATTCCAGGCAACAAGTGCCCTCCTAGGCAAAGTAACTGCCAAGATCTTGGGAGTACTACGGACGGGACGGGAAAAAAAGGAAAATCTACATAAATCATGCAGAAAAAATAAAAACCATATTGGCAAGCAGAAAGTTTTTCCCGGGTTTGGAAAACTAAAAAACTTCCAACTAACCTACATGTCGATGAAAACATAGCACAGTTGCAAACCAACCCGGGGGAATTCCATTTTACCCGGCAAACAGGTTTAAGATGAATTACTGCAACTCCCGTGTTAGACTAATAAACCCGTCACAGGACCTACAAACTGGTCTCACCACTGGTAGTCAACCAAAAAAGGAAAGGGAGTGGAAAATTTTCAGATATGCCGGCAAGTAATAAACGTACTTAGGCAGAGGGATGTAACCCTACAATTACTGTGTTAGCGGAACTTACTGGGCCCAAAATGATATCAAAAAATCGATTTAACAAAAACTGGCACAACAGGACTCTCGCCAGCCGAATCTGTTTGGGGGGAAATCCGGGAACAATACCTCGCAACAGAAAAACCAAAACCAGAAGAACGCAGATGGGCAGAGAAATCAGAACGAAAAATGCGCAACCAAAAAAAAAAAGGGAAAACAAATGCAGACAGAAACAGAAACGCTACAGAAAGAACTTTCAACGGGGGGACACCGTAATTACACACAGCACAAAACAACAAAAAATTGCTACAAAATTTGCAAAAGACATACAAAATCAGGGAAATGAAAGGAAAAACAATCACACAAAGATCAAAGTGGAAAAAAAAATCTCAGAAACGTTTTTTCCCAAAAAAATATTCAAAACAAAGACCAACACAGAAAAACCCGTCTGTCCCGGTTTAGAACCCGCCCGTCCGGTTTAGAAAACCCCCTGTCACGGCACCCCACAACGAGAAATACTCATATCAATTCGAGATGGAACAAGAAGCGCGACACCAGGACCTACCCTGATGAAACATCAATGAAGGCCCACACCCTCACAGACCGGAAGAAACTCCCCAAAACACAAAAAAGGAACCTCCGCAAGAGTGAGACTGCTACCCAAAAAATACCGACTACCATACACTAAGAGATATGACAACAACCCAGGAACAATTTACAAATTCATTTAAAGCAAGCAAAATTAAAAAATGAAATGTGAAAAATGAGTAATCATTTTTAAAACAGAGCAAAATTTAAAACAGTGAAATTTAAATTTAGTAATTCATTAAAAGAGCAAATTAAAATTTTAGTGAAGTGGAAAGTGTTATGTATCACTAAAGGAAATATATAAAAACAGTCAAGTGAAACAAAGGAAAAAAAAATCAGAAAAAAGGAAGTTTAAAACAAATCATAAAAATAAGTTAGATTTAAACATTAGATAAAAGAATGTGAACATTTAAAATTTTTAAAAAGAAAACAATTATCTAATAAAGAAAAAGAGAGATGTAGTGTTTGAAACGACCGCCAGTGTCCAGCTGCTGAGCCACCGCCAGCTATGTTACAGGGCCCCACTGTTAGGCCTGACAAGCGGATGCTAGGGCTAGGGAGGCGGTGAGTGGAGGAAGACAGCTTAGACATATATACCCTTCGGTAGACGGATAGGCGGCAATATTCTGAAGCCGACCTGCGGCCAGTTCCAAGAACGAGGTGGTGGCAAAACATCGCGCGCGCCGCGTTTTGACTGTACGTAAAGATATACGAAAAGGGAGCTGAAAAAACGATGTGGGATTTTCATTCCACGTGTAAATATTTTACTGAATTTATTTTTCGTAATGTAGGGACACTATTTTACTTTAGATTATTATTGGGGTTATTTTACCAAATGTATATTTCAAGTGAACATAGACCTGAGAAAGCACATGGCCTGTCATGAACATAATATGCCTTTACTTCTGGTATATAATGGCTGTTGAAGGAGATTTGGTATTATTATAAAAAATAAAATACAGTATAATGTATAACGTGATTGTTGTGTTACCATTTTATGCTCACTATAAGTGCAAAAATATCATTTCGCATTCATATTCATAATTATTGTTTTGAACTGTTTTTCACAAAAATTGTTATATTTGGGATGGAAACATAGGCAAATTTCCCTTTTAAAAAAAAAGTGCAGGCCAATATTCGTTTTATATTATTTGTATGCCCTCACTACAGCCAAACAATAACAAAGTGATTTTGAGAATGGGACATCTGATGTACCCCCCTCCTCCCCCCCCCCCTCCACCCCCCCCTCTTCTTCAACAAACAACCTCACTTGCATAATAGGCCACCTTTTTTCAAAAGCTTTTTAATAATTTTTAATCTAATAATTAATAAAAAAAAATTAAAAATATAACATTTAAAAGTGTTACAAAATTATGTTTATATAAATTTCTATACTCATTCAGCCATTCCCCTGAACCCTATTTGCAAGGGTTCCATAATATGTCCCTCTTGGATTTTTTATAGATTTTTATTTTTTAATAGAGCACAATAGGTTACAAAACTAAAATGACACTGTTTACAAACAGGAAAACGCTTAAGTCCCCCCGCGGTTGTTGGATGAGCGTTATGGTTTCATTGAGATGCCATGTGTTACGCGGGTTTTCTGTTGTTCTGTGAAAAAATCATTACTAAGGCGAAGATTTTTTTTAATTAAATTAAATAATATAAAAAATTAACTTAATTTTTTAAATTAAATTTAAAAAAAATACAAATTTAAAATTAATTGTTAATTAATCGTAATTTTTAAAAAGAAAAAAAAACGTAAAATTGCAATTTGCATAAGAAATAATTTTTCGATTGCGCTCAAATTTAACACGAATATATTAATTCATGAAATTAAGGTTTTACAAAAAAAAACATTACAATAGGATAAAGCATGTAGTGTTATAAGTCAAAGAATGTTTTTAAAAAAAAAAAAACATAAAATTTTGATTTTCATGAGAAATAATTTTTTGATTACGCTCAAATTTCACACGAATATCTTAATTCATAAAATTAAGGTTCTGTGAAAAAATCATTACAATCGGATAAAGCATGTAGGTGTATAAGTCGAAGAAATTTTTTAAAAATCGAAAAAAATCGTAAAATTGCGTTTTTTATGTGAAAAAATTTCCCGATTGCGCTCAAAAACCGTGGCAGTTCTAAGTTCAGAGATTTCGAAGGTCTCCATAAAATTTCATTGCAATCGGAGTGTCGGTTTAGCCGGAATCGTGTTAACAAACACACAAAAATACAGAAAGAAAGAAAGAAAGAAAGAAAAAAAAAAAAAAACATTCCGGATTTTTTTCTCCAGTGTAGTGAAATGGAATCTTCGCTTCGCTCGCTACGCTCGCTACGCTCATCCAATTATATATTTTTACAATGAAAAACACGTTTTTTTAAATGCTTTTTATTCTTAAATTTGAGAAAATTTGCGTTTTGGTGAATTCCGCTTAAACCTGCTTATTTTTTGTTTCACATAGACATAACTATTACTATAGCATTATACCAATCTAAAATGTGCATTTAGAAACTTGCACGAATAATATACACTATTAACACGCAAAAAATATGCGTTCCGAAATTACACCTTCTCTTGGTAATAAGCATAATTATTTTGACCAAACCACATGCTAAATTACGTAATGATTTACAGAAAACGTAGCTGAGTATACCTACGTCAATGACGGCCAATTTTATACCAAAATCCTCTAAGGTCACGGAACTCAAAGATCGTCCCCATGTTATTTCTTATGTGAGATTTACCGGACGTCTAGATCGAAAATTAACAAGTTAGGAAAATTTTCTGGTAACGGTGGACCAACATTTGTTCTGTTTTAAAATTTAAATTCATAACTAGTTAGTCAAAATTGAAAATATTTTTTGAGTTTGGTGGGTGAAGGGTGAATACCCCTTGAGAAAAAACATTTCCTTCCCGTAAATAAAAAATAACATATAGTAAAGATAATGATGATGATGAAGATGTTGAAATCTGGCATATTTCCGCCAAACACATAGAAATAAATTTCTATCGGAATATGGTTAAAATAAATTAAAAACTTCTTCGATGTGTTGTCCCACGGAATAAATATGCATAATACATTTTAAGAAACCATCACATTGTCGAAAGTAACGAGAGATTCACTGCTTCTAGTACGCGAAATACTGTACGTTTAAATGGTACTACGCGCTTCTTGCCACCACCGACTTCCGAGAATCGCTCCCTCTCTCTCACTCTCTTTGTTCCCAGCTCGGCTTCAACCGCTGCAACGGCAGGTATAGGCGCGCGCTCTGTCCACCCGATATATGGTCTGAGGAAGACAGAAGTCAGAGTTTGATAGGTTATGGCGACTGAGAGCATGGAATAAAATACAGGTTTAAATACGAGCATACAAGTTTTAATACAGCACACCTTTCATAGTACCTTTTCAAAGTACAATACAGGCCTAGGGCAGAAAATGAGAATGATGAAAATTTTCTCCTCTCAGACTATGATGACTTAGAATAGATCTAGAAATAACAAGTACAAGTGAAAGTATGCAAAAAAAGTTTGAGAGGCCAAAAGAGCCAAGTGATTTTTTTTATCAATCAAACTCGCCATATGATATCAATTTTTTTTTGATTGGTAAATAAAAATCACTAAAAATAAAATAGTTCTCCTGTACATAGTTATTGACTTAATCCATAAACTCCTACCCATATTTTACAACATGAGTCTAACTTTAAGTCCATTTATCTCAGAATTACAATTTTGTCACTTGACCTGATTGGCCTCTGACCCCCTCACTGACTGAAAACTAAATAAACATATAAGTTTTGAACAGAAATAAATGATTGTACGCTTGTGTCTGTGAGTGATCGTACGGTATAAACATTGTCGTCCAACCTTGTAGTGCAAAGCCTTCATTGCATTAGAACCGTTTATAATCATATCAATAATGTTTTTGTTCAATCAATCAATTTCAATCAATTCAATCAATTTGTTTTTTTTGTTTTCACGAAAATGTCCCACTATACAATATGCTCACTCTTGAAAATCACCTCAAGGCGTTATGAATCGTTTTCCCTATAAAACAAATTTTAACGGTAAAAACCTACTTAGATCCATTGACCAGAATTCAGCTTGGTTATTGCTACTGCAGATACGGTAGAGCTGTTATTTTGATACCTCTCTTCGCAATAGCAACGCAGTATCAGCGAGGTTTTTTCTGTCGTTCTGTTGGTGATTGGAATTATTGGATTTATTCAGTTTTGCGCTTGTTTTAAAAGATAAAGCAACTACAGTTTGCATCAACCATGTTTATTCACAACGGAAGGGACGCCGACAAGTATACAGTGTTGCCAACACAATACAGATAAATACTGTTGTCGTACCAACTAGTAGTAATACCAACTTAACAATTGTAGTTAGATAAGAATAAGAAGATCATTCCAACACTCGCCCTTAATCTAGATACATGATCAGTTGGTCAATAAAGTTAAGAAAAATTAACCATTTTTGTGATTATTTGTACATCATACCTAAACCCTTTACACACTTTACATGATTTGGACCATGCAAACTCTTAGTGAGTACATCTGCAAACATATTTTCTGTTGACAAATATTTTAGATCAATAATCTTATTGGTAACGCACTCCCTAATAAAATGATGTCTTATATCAATATGTTTTGACCTGTTATGATACATTTGATTTTCCGCCAGTTTATGTGCAGACTGATTATCATTATACAAAGTTATAGCATTCTGTTTATTTGCAAAATTCAACTCATTCAACAAATTTTTAAGGAAAATTGCTTCTTTTGCACATTGAGTTAAAGCCATATATTCTGATTCTGTGCTTGAGAGAGCAATGTTTTTTTTTTTTTTTTCTGCTTTCCCAAGAGATTACACATCCTCCAAGTACAAAAACAAATCCAGTAAAAGATTTTCTATCCAAAGAACAATTTCCCCAAACTGCATCAGCAAATCCTTCAAGTTTAACACCTGTTTTCTTGTATACAAGACACAAATCCTTTGTTTTTTGTAAATATCTTAGGACCCGTTTAGCACATACCCAATGAGATTCATCATAGCAATTATTGAATTGGCTGAGCACACTTACTGTGTGTGCAATATCTGGTCTGCTGATTACTGCAAGACGCATTAATGAACCTATCAGTTCCTGATAAGGCAATGAAGGATCTGGGTATTCAGCCCTGGACAATTTTAACCCTACCTCCATTGGAGTGTTCAAAGGTTTACAATTAGTCATTAAAAATCTTTCAAGAGTTTTTTTCAATATAAGATTTTTGGTCTAAACATAATTCCCCATTTTGCCTTCTGATCCTCATACCCAGCACACATTTTGCCTCTCCAAGATCTTTCATTTTGAACTTACTCATGAGTTTCATTGTTACTTCCGATTTGTATTTTTCATCATTGCTAAAGACAAAAAAATCATCTACGTACAAGGCGATTATGAAAATACACCCATTTTCGAACTTAAAATATATACATGGTTCAAAATCAGATCTTTTTACACCCATTTCAAGCAGTACTAAATTAATTTTGTCATCCCACGCTCTACTCGCTTGCTTAAGACCATACCAAGCTTTCTTCCAAAGACAGACTTTACCTTTCACCGATTCCAGTCCTTCCGGCTGTTTCATGTAAACAACTTCTTTCAAATCACTATTTAAAAAGGCTGTTGTATATCAAGGTGACCTATTAATAGATTTAGTTCAACTGACAAAGCAAGTAACATTCTGATTGAGCCGTACCTAACAACAGGAGAGAAAGTATCACTGTAATTTATGCCATACCTTTGAGAAAAACCCCTTGCGACTAGGCGGGCTTTGTATGTTGAAATACCACTAGAGTCCTTCTTAATCTTAAAAATCCATTTACAATCAACTGGCTTCTGATTATCAGGTAAATCTACAAGTTCCCATGTTTTATTTCTCACTAAAGAATCTATTTCGTTCTCCATGGCATGCTTCCACTTCTCTCGATCATCTGCAGCCAAGGCCTCTCGTACAGTTTCAGGCTCGCCCTCCTCGCGTGTAGCCTGGTAGAGTATGAATTCTGGAAATTCCTTGGGACGCTTATTTCTGACTGGATATCTTCTTTCTTGCTCCATAGCAGCTGGCTGCTCTGAATCTTCTTCCATAGAAATATCATCTTCTGAATCTCCGTCTTGTAGCTCTGGCTGGCCATCTGATTCGTGGTCATTCACTTCTGTTTCCGACAAAACATCGTTAAGTTCCCACACTTGATTGTCAGGTTTATCAGTAGTAGCAACATCCTCCGAATGATGTCTTTTAGCAGGAAAAATATCTTCATGAAAAATTACGTCACGTGCTTTTCAATTCTCTGGGGATTCTTGGGGTCTATAAGACGATAGCCCTTAGATTCGGTGCAGTATCCTACCATGATCATTTCCTTGCTTTTCGGATCCCATTTTGTCCTCAGCTCCTTAGGAATGTGCATGTAGGCAGCACAGCCAAATACTCGCAGGTGTCTAAGGTCCACTTTATCTCCATCCATACCTCTTCTGGTAGTTTCCCCTCTACTGCTCTGGTTGGTGACCGATTCTTTAGATAGACAATAACACTCACCGCTTCTGCCCAGTAACACCTACTCAGTCCAGCATCACTGAGCAGAGCTCGAGCTTTCTCCACTATAGTGCGGTTCGCTCGTCCGCCACTCCATTTTGTTCCGGTGACCTTGGAATGCTGGTTTGGTGCACGATTCCACTGCAAGCAAGCAACTGATGCATATCTTGGTTGATGTACTCGGTGCCATTGTCACTTCGCAGAGACTTCAATTTCTCACCCGTTTGATCCCATAACTAGAGGCATGAAAATTTAGCGTTTTAAGTTATTGATGCTAAACCAGCGAGCATAAATTTTAAAAAACGCTACAAAATGCTAAATTTACTGAAAATAAGGTTTACCTATACCAATTGAGAATTGGTTTAGCATTGTATTCTAACGTTTAAAGTGACTACATTGAATTGAAATGTTCCTATAAAGCATAATTTGAATTCATTCCCCATTAAAAAATACAAGAAACTCCCCACATTTGGGGTTTTGGAATAAAGAAGAAAATTAATGCTACAAAATGCTAAATTTGGAAAAATTAATGCTAAATATTCAGAATATAAATGCTATTTTTTCATAGCTCTACCCATAACCTATTGGATTTATTCAGTTTTGCGCTTGTTTTAAAAGATAAAGCAACTACAGTTTGCATCAACCATGTTTATTCACAACGGAAGGGACGCCGACAAGTATACAGTGTTGCCAACACAATACAGATAAATACTGTTGTCGTACCAACTAGTAGTAATACCAACTTAACAATTGTAGTTAGATAAGAATAAGAAGATCATTCCAACAGGAATGCACTGTCTTAATGTGGTTCGCACAGAAGAAGATTTTTTATAGATTTCGGAGTGACCTTGGATTTAGAATAACTCATTTAGGTGACAGGAGTAGACTTATTGCTTATATCAGGTAAATTCACATAAAATGTTGCGAGTTGGACTTTCTGTAGCACTATATCAGAAACACCTATTGTTGGCACCAAGACGATGATGCCAATAAATACGAGGGGAAAATGAAGAAAACAAATCACAAACGAGCTTACCTTGGCTTCGAGACAGTTGGCTTGTGGAGACGGCGATCTTGCCGTTTGAGCGAGGTGTCGAAGTAGGTGATGATTGATGAAGAGGGAAAATGATAGGCTAGCCTAGTGAGATGATAGAAGGGGGATCGATAGTGATGAAAGTAGCAAATGATGATACAACAACAACATACGTAATGCACACGAAAATCAACTTAAATATCACTTGTAAAGCACTGTGAACTGTGTTTGTTAAGAAATTGTCATATAGTAACCACGAAGAATACTTGTTGGCTGTTGCTCTCGAGGCAACTATGAAATATGCGAATACACTGTCTAGAACAGACAGCCGTACTGAGGTCTGAATGCTATGGCAGTTCGAATGCAATAGAGACGAGCCTACGACCTGTCCAGGTTAGGTTTACAAACAGAGATAAGAGAAGCAAGGGGGGTACGAGGGGAGTGAAAAACTAAATACTACGTGAAACAAGAGTGGGCTCATACTGGCGCGAACAATACCGCCCACCTAAATGCACATTTTAAAGTCACTTCGACAATAAAACGAAACAAAACTCAAAGAAAACTAAAAGTAAAACGATACGAAATTCCCCAAGCTAATTAAGCATGGGGTAGAACCACAAGTCGATTGACTGGGCGAATGAAAGTTATGAAACTGCAGTGGGTCGTGCGTACTGACACGACACGCACGACACCATCCTTACCGGGCATAAGGTCAGTGATGCGACCGATGGGCCACGACAATGGGCTGGTAGAAGAGTCTCGAAAATAGACTACATCGCCGACTTGCAAGTTGGGACTACCGCGCAGCCACTTTCCACGTTGCAATTGAGTCTGGAGGTAATCAGAGTGCCACCGTGTCCAGAAGGACTGATGTAACTGGCGCACACGTCGCCAACGTGAAAGACGCGAAGAGTGTTCGACTTCGACCGGCTCAGGAAGAGCTAGAAGAGCGGAACCGACAAGAAAAAGACCTGGGGTCAGATAAGAGCAGCTTTCTTCAGGGTGCGAATCAAGAGCGCACAGGTGGTCTTGCTTTGATAGCAAAAGAGGATGACGGGCGTCAAGAGGAAGAGAGGAGTGTCTCAGTCTCCCGCCCACCCTGAGAAGACCTGATGAATCGAGGAATGGCTTGAGAGAGGACAACTTCGAGGGGACGCTACCATTTTGCTCAAGCTGGCGCAACTCGCTGGCGCAACTCACTGGCGAAAAACTGACGTTGAGAAAGCTTGACAAGCATGTCAAGAGACGACTGCAACTCTTCAGTGCGCAGAGGGCCCTTGGGATACAGGACCTGAGAACGTTTAGCTAGCAGGATCCACGCGAATCGGATGACGTAGCCAAACACTCGTTGCGAACGGAGTAGAGTGGAGAACTTCATGAAGTGAAGCAACAATGGGTCGACGAACACGTCGGCTTTGGCGATCGGAACTGCATGCGGTTTCATCTCAGGCAACTCATCGCTAACGGAGGTAGGCGTTGATCGGGGCCAAGAATCTGGGGATGATTGAAGAAAGGGCGGTCCCAACTGCCACAAAGAGTGTAGTAGCATTTCAGATGCCGTCAAACCACGGGAGGCACAGTCAGCGGCGTTCTCAGTGGACGGAACGTGAGCCCAATCGGACGGTGAGGTGTGCTCCAGGATTACTACGACTCGATTTGCCACGAACGTTTTCAGCCGATGAGGAGGTGTAGCCAGCCATGCGAGAACGATAGTTGAGTCCGTGTAAAGTACGATGGCGTTCAGGGTGAGAGAGTTGAGTGCAGGCAAGGTAGCTTGGAGAAGACGGGCAAGCAGCAGAGCCGCAGACAGCTCGAGCTTTGGAATGGTCAACGTCTTGACTGGAGCAGCTTTGCTACGGGCTCGGAGAAGGCTAACGTGAAAGGTGGAACCCGACGTCATGTGGAGGTACAAGACGGTGGCGTAGCCTTTCTCTGAAGCGTCGCAAAACCCAACTATCCGGAGGACGCCGTGCAGTGAAGGGAAGTGACGTGGAACACGAAACTTGACGAGTTGAGCTACGTCGGCGACGGCGGAGTGCCAAGTGTTTGAGAGCTCGTCGGAGAGTGGGTCGTCCCACTGAGAATGAGACATCCACAATCTCTGGAGAAAGATTTTCATGAAGGAGACAAATGGCGAGAGAAATCCTAACGGATCAAATATCCTGGCGATGTAGGAGAGTGCTGAGCGCTTCGTCAAATGGCATTCGAAAGGCTGAGCACGGAATGAGAAGTCGTCAGTGTGGGGGTCCCACAATAAGCCCAAGATCTTGATTCCCTGCTCTTCAGGGAAGAACGCAAGTGGTGTTTCCAGATGGTCCTCGGGAAGGGTCGCAAGGGCAGCAGGGAGATTGCTGGCCCATTTACGAGGCTCGAAGCCTCGCGCGGTCCACAGCGCCTGAGACGATGTCATCGATGTACGTATCAAACGTAATCGCACAAGAGGCAAGAGGGAAGGGCGCCCCGTCGTCTTGCACCAGCTGGTGTAAAACTCGTTGAGAAAGAAAAGCTGATGGAGCTAACCCGTAGGTGACAGTATTGAGCTCGTACTCCAAGACAGCCGAGTCAGGATTCGGGCGCCAGAAGATGTGCTGATGGACACGATCAGCTGGTAGAATACGAATTTGTCTGTACATTTGGCGGATGTCAGCACAGATAGCGATGGGATAAGTCCTGAAGTTGATCAGGATACTTGGGAGATCTCGCTGAAGCTTGGGACCGATTAACAGCTGCTGATTAAGAGAAGCACCATGCGCGTCCGCCGCAGAGGCGTTGAACACGACTCAAAGCTTCGTTGACGACGAACTTGAAGCCTTGTGCACGCAATGGTGTGGAATCACGTAATCCGATGACGTGACAGCAAGCTGCATGTGCTGAAGATCCGCGTACTCCCGCATGAACTTGTGATAAGCAACGTCATGCTCAGAAACGCGCTTGAGGCGACGTTCCAGACTGAGAAAACTTGAGAAGGCAACATTGCGATTGAAGCCAAGAGGCACGCATTGAGGCTTGAATGGGAGCCCTACAGAGTAACGCCCCGCATCGTCTCGAGTGTGTGAGGCCACGAACTGGTCTTCACACAGCTGGTCATCTGGATTCTTCTGAGAAGGACGCGAAACCTCCTCAGTTTCCCAGAACATGCGAAGAGAACGATCCAACGATAGAGCTGAACATGCGAAAAGGGAGCATGGGGCCTGAGACTCGAGTCCTGATGCCGGAATCGAACCCAAGATCACCCATCCGAACAGGGTGTTGAGAGCGGAGGGTTGGCCTCCGATGACTACATCGCTGGTCCTACTAAGAATATCCGGATACAGATCCGCTCCTATCAGGAAGTCGATCTTGTCTGGAAGATGAAACCTATCGTCGGCCAACGAGAGCCCACGATAGCGCTCGAACACCTCGATAGGGACGGAGGTAGTAGGAAGGCGATCTGAAATGGCAGACAGAACGAGTGCCTGATGATGGTTTGGATTCAACCGAGAAGCAATGTCACAGAGCACATTGCCATGAACCTTGGTAGCCGCTTGCCCTATGCCAGATAGTTGAAGAGGGCTAAAGTCCGCGTCAAATCAAGAATTAAGGCCTCCTCTGAAAGAGAAACTTATTTCTATGCTTTCTTTGTGCAACGTTGTAAACATCAAATTATGTTGTCGTATTCTCCTAATGGAGAGAAGGGTTGATCCATCACTTCCAAATGTTATGGGGTGATATCGCACGCAGTACCATCACGATCACTTAGAGTAGCCGAACATTCGGTGCATCTTCGAGAATGCGTCACTATAGACCGCGAGGCAGGTGAAGTCAGGTGAAATCTTGTTTTCTCCGCCCCCTATAGTAGTGAGCAGGCAGTCAGGTCTTCGGACTATTTCTTACGGCGCTACGTCACAGAAAGGGATGTTTCGAGGGTGGTTGTTCCTATGCACGATTCGTATTAAAGGGACCCTGCCCAGGCAGAGGCACTCTCAGTCGGGGAGACACCAGCAAGCCCGCTCCTTGCTGTCTCTCATGCTCTGCAGCCACCCCTGCTCAGCCGTACTGAAATAGTAGTCATAACTGGGAGCCCGACCCTCTAGTCTAAGTTGTGAACACTGTCAGTATGGTAAAGCTCATCTAGGCGTGATGAACGTATCACGGGAGCCCAACCTCTAGTGGACGTTCAACCAAGCTAGATCAGGCTGTGGGTCTTAAGAGGCTAGCAAGCCAAAAACTATACGCATAGCTAAACCCTTTCGGTGAGCCCAACCTCTCACTGGGTTTAATATTGTTTATAGAATGGCCAGTCTAATTGGTAAGGTCTAGCTTCACAACTTTTTGGGTGAGTCAACAACATGGTTAATATTAAGGCAGTTGAAGATGATACAGCCCAACCTGTCCCTTCAACGCCAAATGTAATTAGGTAATATCACTAGGTCAGGCAATTTATGGTTTATTATGTAATTGAGTAAAATCACTAAGACAAGCTATTCATTGTATCTTTATGTTAAAATAAACACCATTCATATTAATTGTTGCTGGTATACTGCAGTTTCTCTTAGACCACTCAGCATGGTCAAGATCACACGTCCTCCACGACCACGTACCAATCTCCTCATTTCTCAGTTGTATCAGTAAGCATGTCTGGGTTCATGCATAATATATTCAGCCCAGTGGTGGCAGCATAAATCTATAAATATATAATTAAACAGTGATGGCAGTTCCATCCACCCACGTCATTGGCGGCAGCCCCAGCTACCCACGACACAAATAAAAAGTGACCTCAAAATACACATCAGCTGTGCCTGTGCCCATGTTGCGCGTCGCGTCACCTGAGTGAATGGTTATTATGTTTAATTTCCAAGAGAAAAAAAAACAAAGCAATAGAAGGTCCATGCAGTTTGGAGTGACTGGTACAACAAGGGTTGGTAAGTGGAAGACATGATTGACAGTTTATGGTCTCCAACAATACCAACTATTTCCTTTGAGCTAGCATTTTACGGGTGGTTCAGGAGGGCTTCTTGATATGAACAAAAGTATAGGTTCTACCTTCAGTCCGAGACCTTGAACGAGAGAAAGAGTTATAGCTGAGACTTGAGACCCAGAATCTATGACGGCACGAATAGGGTGATGTTGTCCCGCAGCATCCCTATTAAAGCTCTCACGGTACCTAACAGGGCGACGCGCTGAGTGGACGGGGTCGCCTCCATACGAAAGGAAAAAGTACGAGCTGCGATCGTGTCTGTGGGCTGAGTAGAGCTGTTATCATGATGGTTGATAGTCGGCGTTGGTGCTTTCATCGGATGCAACAACGAGTGATGCTGAGTGCTGTGACACGTCCAGCATAAAACGTTCAGATTGACATTCGGATTGTGAATGAAGTCCCAAGCAATTGAAACAGCGACGTAATCGCCTGAGACTAGCGTACTTGTTGGGCAGCGATTGCTTGAGAAACGTTTGACACTTATACAAGGTGTGAGAACTCTGGCATAATGGGCAAGTGGGTGATGGACGGCTTTGAGCTTGCCGGCTTGACGAGCCTGAAGCAGGATTATGTTCACTGGAGTCAAGTGAGCTGGCGTTTGCAACGAGCAATGAGTTGACTTTTCTCGATGACTGCGCCGTAGACTGCGCCTTAACTGAGGTCGAACCCGGTTGATCCAGACAGCACAACTCAAGCGTCCTTGAAGCTTCGACCAAGAACGTGATAAGCTGCTGATAAGTCGGAGTAGAGAACGCAGAATGCTTGGCCTCGAAGTTTTTTCGGGTTTGTGCGTCTAAGTTTGACAAAGTAAGTGACAGAAGGAGAAAGTCAGCTAAATCAGGAATCTTCAAAGCCTTGAGAGCGTTCACGGAATTACGATGAACTTGCAAGAACTGCTGTAACTTAGCATTACCGTTTGATTTCAATGGAGTGAAATCGAGTACCTGTTGAATATACATAGCGGCCAATAAGCGCTTGTTCTGATAGCGCGACACCAGCGCGTCGTAGGCAAGAGTATAATTATCGCTTGAAATTTGAAACCCATTTATTGCAGCCAATGCAGCATCTCGCAAAGAAGAACGCAAATTGGAAGCGTTGTACATTGTTCAATGACTCGTTGTCATGAACAAGGGAGCTGAACAGAGCATAGAAGTCTGGCCACTGAGTCATGTCGCCTGAAAATATTGGCAATTGAATATTGGGTAGCGTATTAACTTGAGCAGCAACAGTAGATGGCGGATTCACAGGAATAGCATCTAAGATACGCGCGACTATGGCGAGATACTTATCGCGTGCCGAGTAGGGAAGGCTCTCAAAGCTGGCTTGTACTGCGTCGACAGGAAGAGGGTTGACACCTTCCTCGAGCTGAGAATTAGCAACTAATATTTCGCTCTGAACCGCTTCGAAGTCTGTTTCCAACTGGTCAAGCTTGTCAAACCGCGATCTGTGACGAGAAGCTTCCTCGTCTTGAAGCGCTTGAAACGCGTCATATGAGCGTTGCACTGAGGCAAATATACGCTCTCTTCTAGCTAGAAGCAAGCTACGTTGCCGTTCCTGCTTGGTCATGATAACCGAAACTTAGACGAGAATAAAAGAAACAGGGAGTGACTATTGCGAGTGCAATTGAAAAAAACAACAATGAACACAAAATGGTAAGATCGAACCCGGGTAGTCAGGACAAATAACTAGCGACGTGTATAAAATACACGCGACCGAGAGAATGTAAACAAATGCTCGCCCTACGACAATGAACAATAAACTAGATAACACTGCATATAGTGAGTCATGCACACGCCAAGTATGACCCAGTGATGAGAGATTGAATATCGACAAACAACAAAGCGAGATAATATTTGAATGGTTTTGAAAGTGGACTGTAAGAAATGAAAAACAAAATATATTCGGCACGAGTGGACCAAAATGTTGGCACCAAGACGATGATGCCAATAAATACGAGGGAAAAATGAAGAAAACAAATCACAAACGAGCTTACCTTGGCTTCGAGACAGTTGTCTTGAGGAGACGGCGAACTTGCCATTTGAGCGAGGTGTCGAAGTAGGTGATGAAGAGGGAAAATGATAGGCTAGCCTAATGAGATGATAGAAGGGGGATCGATAGTGATGAAAGTAGCAAATGATGATACAACAACAACATACGTAATGCACACGAAAATCAACTTAAATATCACTTGTAAAGCACTGTGCATATAGTAACCAAGAAGAATACTTGTTGGCTGTTGCTCTCGAGGCAACTATGAAATATGCAAATACACTGTCTAGAACAGACAGCCGTACTGAGGTCTGAACGCTATGGCAGTTCGAATGCAATAGAGACGAGCCTACGACCTGTCCAGGTCAGGTTTACAAACAGAGATAAGAGAAGCAAGGGGGGTACGAGGGGAGTGAAAAACTAAATACTACGTGAAACAAGAGTGGGCTCATACTGGCGCAAACACCTATGATTACAATATTGGTTTTTGGATTGTAGCCCTAAGCATGACCACGGATAAGAAACCAGACGGAATCTATCTCATCGTCAACTCCACTTACCCTTCGTGTAGGTTTAGCGAGCCGGCTGTACTTTCCAAGATTAAATGACTATAATGCGGAAAGTGTTGAAAATCGCGGCTGAAAACCGAGTAATAACAAAAAATATTAGGCCCTCCCAACAGCTATACTTGTGTTCATATCAAGTAGCCCTCCTAAACCAATCTAAAATGCTAGCTCAAAGGAAATAGTTGGTATTGTTGGAGACCATAAACTGTCAATCATGTCTTCCACTTACCAACCCTTGTTGTACCGGTCACTCCAAACTGCATGGACCTTCTATTGCTTTGTTTGTTTGTTTGTTTTTTCTTGGAAATTAAACATAATAACCATTCACTCAGGTGGCGCGACGCGCGACATGGGCACAGGCACAGCTGACGCGTATTTTGAGGTCACTTTGTATTTGGAAGCGATGGATTCTCTCCATTAGGAGAATCCGACAACATAATTTGATGTTTACAACGTTGCACAAAGAGAGCATAGAAATAAGTCGCTCTTTCAGAGGAGGCCTTCTTGATTTGACGCGGACTTTAGTGTAGCTCTCTTTAAAAATAAATCGAAGTGTCTATAGACACGAGTATCGTGCCACGAGTATCGTGCCACGAGAATCGTGTCTGCAGGCACTGGAAAAACTATAGACACGATTCTCGTGGCACGATACTCGTGTACGAATTTCGTGTTTTCAAGGACTGGAACGGATATAGACACGATTTCCAATCTGGCAACAGCGCCAGCCATGGCACGACACGAGTGACCGAAGCGCTTCCTAGCGACACGAATGAGTTCTCCAACTTCTCCCCAGGGTTCTCATGAAACACGAGTATCGTGTCTGCAGGTACTGGGAACACTATAGACACGAGTATCTCGTTAAAACTCGTGTAGGCCTACGACATTCGTATTGGACAGGATGAGATGGCCGCAGCGCTTTCTTGTGACGGAAAATTTCCCATTATGCATCTTTTTATGCTAATCCGCAACATTCGGATCTTATCCTCAGTTTCCGCAGCCCTGGGGCACAAATTTACAGCATTTACTATATAATATGTTATTTCATCTGAGGTTTTCCGAAGGAAAGAAGAACTCGTGTCCATAGTAAATCCAGACCTTTGGAGACAAGAAAATCTAGTTTTCGTGGCACGAATGCAATGTTGCCAAGTCAATACACGAGTTTTCGTGCGCTCGTGTGATTAGTTTTTCCATAAACTGCAGACACGAATTCGTGCGAACAGAAATCCCCGACCTTGCAGGCACGAGTATCGTGTCGTGGCTATAGTTTTTCCAGGATTTCGAGGCACTACATTTTCGTGGCAGTAGTTTTTCCTGCAGTAGCACACACGATACTCGTGTCTATAGAACCGGCCAAAATAAATTCCGATCTAATTTTGATGTTTGGATCTCAAAATTGTGGAATGCAGTTCATTAAGTGCAGTTATTAAAAGTATTGATTTTAACTGTTTAAAGTTACTTGAGTAGATAACGCATGTCATTGTGAGGGTGGTAAAGTATTTTCAGGTATATCCGACTTCTGTAGAGAGCATAAAATTATTGATTTACTTCCCACTGAAAATCAGTTATATAACTGAGTGGGTAGACTCTAAATACAATTTATTTACTTATTTATTTTATTATTTATATTTATGATTAATCGATTGTGCATGTAACATAGGAATCAATCACTTGCATTAATGCAAGTGATTTGCAAATTTGCAGAAGCGGTTGAAGAAAAATGTGAAAGCTTCAAGTTTAAAATTATTGTTGTTGTTATTATTATATTTAAACAAGCAACAACAATAACCAAAGTAAGAAAATATTAAGAATAACAATATGGTCCATTAAAGTTGAAAAATTTATAAAATGTTGTAAGAAAGGTATATTATTTTGTCATTACACTAACTACTAATACAATATAGGCCAATTTTCTAATTTGTATCGCTAATTGTAAAGCATAAAATCAATAAGTCCACGTTACTTTAAAATACTACCGGTATATTATGGTTATTCTTTTCACAAACCAATAAATCATTTTGACAGTTAATGTAAGCTCATGCGCGCAAGTGAAATTTGGACATCGCCTGATTTTGAGGCGTCACGACGCCACTTTCTCAGCTCAGCCGTTATTATTATTTTATTTTTTTTTATTATTTTTTATTCATCATACATCATACAGATTATGACTCATTTCGTCATTTTTAAACAATAAACATTATCATATATTTTTATCACAATTATTAATATTTCAGTAGGCCTACATAAAATCAGACACTTTATAGAAAGCACTATCTAATAGATATTCCTTAAAAACAGATTTAAAACAATGAAACGAGTCAATTTTCTTAATATCAGTCGGTACCCTATTGTACAATCTCTCACATTTAATCTTAGGGCTTCGTTTAAAAACACCTAAATTATATTTCACTGTGTGAACATCTTTTTGTCGTCTGGTATTATAAGAGTGAATTTCGCCATTCAAAGTAAAATTCACTGTGGTGTTTTTCACCCATAAAACAGAGTTTAAATATGTCCTCCTTTGTAATCAGTTTTTATAACTGAATAAGATAGACGTTAAATAATAAATAAATAAATAAATAAATAAATATAAAGAGGGTACAGTTAAAATTCTCAATCGTTTTAAAAACTGGTTTACATGATGTCCTATTACTTAATCCTAGCATTGACCTTAGAACTCTTTTTTGAGCTTTAAGAACTCTGTCCACGTTTGGGCACTCGCCCCATACTATGGCACCGTACCTTAGCACCGAATATCCAAAACCATAATACATAGTTACCAGGGAGTCTAAATCACATAAATTACGGATCTGTTTAAAAGCATAACAACAGGAATTAATCCTAGCACACATGTTATCTAGCTGGTTACTCCACTTAAGATTTTGGTCAACAAATATTCCTAAATTTTTTATAAAATTGCATTGTTTAATATTACACCGTTCTTCAAGTATTGTTAAAAATGAATCAGGTACACCACTAGCTGAGAACAATATTACCATGGTTTTATCCTTGTTAAGTACTAAGTTATTTGAAGCAAAATATATTTGCAACTTACTGATAAAAATATTTAAAAGAGCTATTAATTCTTCCAAGGTCTTAGCACTAACAATAACTGTGGTGTCGTCAGCATACATAATAATTTTAAAAATTGTTGCTATATAGCTACAAATATCGTTGACGTAGAGTGTGTAAAACAGAGGGCCCAACACAGATCCTTGAGGCACACCTGATGTGACCGGTAAATTATCAGATTTGGCACTGGCTAGTATTCGAGATGATTTAAATTTATTAGTAACAAACTGAAAATGGTTACTAAGGTACGACCTTATCCAATCCCAACATTTCCCTCTAAGACCACACAAACTAATTTTGGTCATCAATATTGAATGGTCAATACAATCAAAAGCTTTGCTTAAGTCTAGAATAATCCTACAGTTTATATTACCATTGTCTAAGGAGCCAGAAATTGCGTTAGTAAATTCGAAGATGGCTGTTTCAGTTGATCTTTTAGCTCTAAAACCATGTTGCATGTTTGAAATAACATTATACTTTTCACAGAAAGCAACTATTCTCCTATGCATAGCTATTTCAAAAACCTTTGAAAATACTGACAACAAAGATATAGGTCTATAGTTTTTCATGTCTTGTTGATCACCAGTTTTAAAGATTGGAACTACTTTTGCTATTTCAACATAGCTGGAAAATACCCACTTTGAAAGGAATTATTTATTATAAGACACAGAGGAGCGACAATGAACCTTCTGATTGACCTCACAAGCGAACAAGGTATTTCATCAGATCCCGACGAATTCTTGTTGGATAAATCATTGAGTATGTCTAGCACTTCACCCTCAGTTACGTCCCTTAAAAATATAGTTTTGTCATTGCACTGAGTTAGTGTAAAGTCTCTTGGTACTGGACCCATACTCGTTACCAACGATTGAGCAACGTTTACAAAGTAGTTATTTAGTTTCTGTGCTACGCCTGTGGGATCACTTATTATAGATCCATTGTCACTGTTTTTTAAAGAAATGTTTTACTTTTTCACGATATTATTATTTTGTTTTCCAGTCTCATTTTTAACAATGTTCCACAACGTTTTTGATTTGTTTTTTGAGTTTCGAATTTTTGACGAGTAGTACTTTTTCTTGGCTTCTTGTATATGAGCACGGTAATTCTTTTTATAGTTTCTGTACCTGTTTTTTGAGTCTACCGTTTTAAACAATTTCATGTCATTATAAAGCTCTCTGAGGGTCCGTTTCATTGTCCACAATTCCTCATTACACCAAGGGTTAGAGCCGCGGGTATTTTTAAAACACTTACTCTTTAAGGGAAAACATAAGTAAAAATACATTAAAAATATATTCATAAAGCATTCAAACATTGCGTTTGTGTTTTTACATAAACCAGAATAAACACCAGCCCAAGTCTCATTTTCCAGCATTTCACTAAAGTTTCTAATATTTGACTTGCTGAAAATTCTTTGTTTGGTAAACATTGCTTCCTCCTCAGTGCTGTTAGAGGTCCAGGCAATGTTGATTTCCTGCGCTAAGTGGTCTGAGAGTAATGGCTCTGTAACATTGACAACCACATCACTTGCATCTATATTTATAATGATATTATCAATGCAAGTACCCCGACCTGTATGTACATTGAAGCGAGTGACCTCGTTTATCATGACATTCATCTTAAAACTATCGAATAGATCACGTAACTCGCTCCTAGTATCACTAGTCTTTAGGAAATCGATATTAAAGTCGCCACACAAAACGACGGGACTGTTAAACTCGTTCATCTCTGTCAACATCGCACCTAATTTTAAGATAAACTGATAAAAATTTTCACACGGTCCATGTTGAGTGGGCGACCTGTATATCACAGCTATGACAACCTGAGTAGAGCGTAACGGGTCGCACAGACATATTGCAGAACACTCCATGATCTTTTCCGTAGAAAATGTTTTTATTTTTGTTACATCCACAGTGTTCTCTATATCACACAGTAACAAAAATACACACACACCCATGTTTATAGTGTGCACGACACATCACACTAGCAAGTTTGTAGCCTGCTATATTGAAACCTTCTAATTCATCTTTAACTAGCCAATGTTCAGTAAAACATAAAATGTCATAGTTGTTCTCACTAAGAAACATTTCCAATTCCAATTTCCATTGTTTGCACCATTTCATTTAATTTTCTGCACAGAGAGCGACGAATCTAACGATATGATACGTTTATTCACCTCTAGTGAATCATATTTTACCTCTGGATCGAGGCCTACAAACTAAACATTATCAATCAAACAAGTGTAGACTATTGAAAGGCAAATTAATATGTTAGAATAGATTTTGTAATTGCAAATTAGGTACAAATTATATTGTTCGATTGAGATCAGTTTTTGACGAAATAGCATTAATAACGTGTAAACCATAAATGAAAAATTAGAAATAACAAGATAATTTTTCTGGGCAATATGCTGAATATTGTAAATCTATATGGTGTATAGATTTATAATGCTTGTAATTTAAAGATTTTTGTGGTTTAGATTTTTCTGTTTTTCTTTAAAATAAGATTGTGCATCGACCAACAAATCGAATTTGATGGTCTAACTAGTTCGTTGACAGTTCAAAAGTTCTCGCGTCATTCGATTTTCAGTCGGTAATACAGATCAGGGAAATAAAGAAAACTCTTTGACCGACTCGTTTGGAGAAGAAAATAGAACACGGACAGAAAGTGAAACGAACCGAATGGGAAACCAATAGAATGGGAAACGATTAGAAAATTATTGAGGAAACGAATAGAAAAGTTGGGGAAACGAATAGAAATTGTGCGGAAACGAATAGAAAAATTGAGGAAACGGATAGAAATTGTGAGGAAACAGCTAGGAAGAGAAACGAACCGAATGGGAAACCAATAGAATGGGAAACGATTAGATTTTTTGATTGGATATTGCTTTACGTCTCATATTTATGCAACTTGGCTAATCGAGACGAAGGGAGGGACGTAAGGGATGACGCGGGGGACGATTAGAAAATTATTGAGGAAACGAATAGAAAAGTTGGGGAAACGAATAGAAATTGTGCGGAAACGAATAGAAATCGTGCGGAAACAGTTAGAACGAGAAGCGGACGGAATGGGAATCCAATAGAATGAGAAACGAGTAGAAATTAATGCGAAAACGTGCGATGATCGCGATAATTAATTAATGTTATTTATACTTGATATCAAAGTTAAATTCCGCTACCCGATGCACGATTAACGTACAGTGTTGCAAGATGAGTGTGGGTTCTCCCACATTTTACCACCACTCTCAGCCGTTTCGTTTTCTATTAGTTTCCCATTCTAATGGTTTCACATTCTATTCGTTGGTCGGATCCCATATTGATGGACTATTATTAGTTCAGTTCAGTTAAGTTTTATTATCACTTGTGGGTTACATTGTAACATTGGATTTGTGGCCTAAGTATTAAGTAGAAATTGTCACTTGAGAAAATTGTACATGATCGTTTACATTCGTTTCAGAATAGCAGCATCTATTTCTCCAATAACACCTTTCAGTTGCTCCCACTGTTCTGGGTTAAGTGATATGCCCTTCTTGCCTGGCAGTAGATCACCCTTTGAATTAAGGTAATACTCGCGGATATCAACTTGAAGGTGATTCTTGAAAGTACGAACGTTGACAAATTTGTTCTTGGACAGTGCAAAACGAGCTTCCTGTTCACAGTCACTTTCCGGTTTGCCCTTTTCAGCTGGTTTCAGTGATTTACTTTCCCTTTCTTTTTTTGGAGGTTCCTAAACAAATCAATCAATCATCAGATACACACATATGTCATATCAAAAGTTGTATGAACAACTTGCAGCAACTCAATAGTAGGGTACTATATGCACATACAGAACATTATATTGTTTTCATATATACTTTGTAAGACATTACACATATTCTATATATGTAGGCTGCACCCAACCCAAGCATGGCATTTTATTTAAGTAGACCTTACAGTAGGGATGTGGGTCGGAAAATTTTCATCTCCTTAATAACATAATCATGTTTTTTAAATTATTATTTGCCCTCAATATCATACAACACATGTTGGCATTCCTGATGTCTACACTAGTGTGTGTAAGCCATAACCTATCAACACCAACAATTCTTTGTATAGGCCTACTTCTTTCAATACTTTTTCTCATTCATATACTACATCTAGGGCGACGGTCGTTCGCCCGCAGCCAAGCGCACGCGACTGCTAGAAGGCGATGATAACTCGACCCTGTTTACAGCTATCCGAGTTGGGGGGTTTTCAGCTATCTGCACACGCCGTCCCGAAAGATTTACAATCTTGAAACTCGGTATATGACCTGATATGTGGTCCATGACATACCAAAAAAAAAATCAGCCCGATCCGATAGCCCGTTCTGTGTTAAAAAGTGCGTAAATATCGACGATAATCGTCCGGCTGATTGGTTGGTTGGTTGGGGGGGGGGGGGGTAGTGGATTCTGACAGAGAGGAATAAGAGCCTACAGAGAAAACGGTACATCTTAGAACTATGAAACTTGAACCACACTTAGATGTACCTCAGACTCACAAACTTCCGCCGAGAGACAAGCAATATTCCACCCCCAACACCCCCTAAATTATCCCCTAAAATTAAAATAATTCATAGCTCTAACCCAAAATTGAATTTTTAGTCAAATTAGTTATTAAAATTATGTTCTTATGTATTTTAACCCAATCGGTCTATTCTCATTATATAAACCACATTTTGTCAACCTCCATCCCTAATAGTTTATATTATTTTTACCTTGATTTCCAGCATTCACCACGAAGGCACCTAATGAGTTATCATTATGAAATTTGACATGATGGTACATAATAATATGAAAAATAATCCGCCAAGAGGCAATTAAGCGATATTCCACCCCCAACACCCCCTAAAACTGGAATAATTCATAGCTCTAATCTAAAATTGATGTTTTATTCAAATTAGTTATTAAAATTATGTTTTAATGTGTTTTAATCCAATCGGCCTATTCTCATTTCCTAAACCACATTTTTTCAACCCCCATCCCTTATAGTTTATATTATTTTAACTTTGATTTCCAGAATTCACCATGAAGGCACCTAATGAGTTATCAGCATGAAATTTGGCATGATGGTACATACTAAAATAAAAAATCATTCGCCGAGAAGCAAGCGATATTCCACCCTCAACACCCCCTAAATCATCCCCTAAAATTGGAATAATTGATAACTCTAAACCAAAATTGAATTTTTATTCATGTTATTAAATTATGTTTTAATGTGCTTTAACCCAATCGGCCTATTCTCATTTCCTTTGTCACATTTTTTCAACCCCCCTCCCTAATAGTTTATATTATTTTTACCTTGATTTCCAACATTCACCATGAAGGCACCCAAATGAGTTATCAGCATGAAATTTGACATGATGCTACATACTAATATGAAAAATCATTCGCCGAGAGGCAAGCGATATTCCACCCCCAACACCCTAAATAATCCCCTAAAATTGGAATAATTCATAGCTCTAAACTAAAATTGAATTTTTATTTAAATTACCGTAGTTATTAAAATTATGTTTTAATGTGTTTTAACCCAATCGGCATATTTTCATTATATAAACCACATTTTGTCAACCCCTATCCCTAATAGTTTATATTATTTTTATCTTGATTTCCAGCATTCACCACGAAGGCACCTAATGAGTTATAATCATGAAATTTGTCATTATGGTACATAATAATATGAAAAATAATCCGCCGAGAGGCAAGCGATATTCCACCCTCAACACCCCCTTAAATTGGAATAATTCATAGCACTAATCTAAAATTGATGTTATATTTAAATTAGGTGGTTATTAAAATTATGTTTTAATGTGTTTTAACCCAATCGGCCTATTCTCATTTCCTAAACCACATTTTTCAACCCCCATCCCTTATAGTTTATATTATTTTTACCTTGATTTCCAGCATTCACCATGAAGGCACCTAATGAGTTATCAGCATGGAATTTGGCATGATGTTACATACTAATATGAAAAATAATTCGTCGCGATGCAAGCGATATTCCACCCCCAACATCCCCTAAATCATCCTCTAAAATTGGAATAATTCATAGCTCTAACCCAAAATTGTATTTTTATTCAAATTAGTAAATTATGTTTTAATGTGTTTTAACCCAATAAGCCTATTCCCATTTCCTAAACAACACTTTTTCAACCCCCATCCCTAATAGTTTATATTATTTTTACCTTGGTTTCCAGCATTCACCATAAAGGTACCGAATGAGTTATCAGCATGAAATTTGGCATGGTGGTACATAATAATATGAAACATAATAATCCACGAGGAGACAAGCGATATTTAACCCCCACTGTTCCCTACCACTCTTTACTTTGGGAAAAACGTTATGTTGTATTTATTACAATTTTTAATATTTTAATTGCTGATTAAAATTATGCGTCAATGTGTTATAGTCCGGCCAACAAATCATTCACACAAAAACCCAAGACGACATTAATAACCATATAAAATTTAATAAAAACATTGAATATTGCCAACTAGGCCTACAGATTGTAAACAAAAAAAAGATGGTAGCTTTTGTTTCTAGACAATCTGTTTTAAACGCACTGTATCCACCTTTACACGTATTTCACATGTTTAAGCCTTGATATGAAACAAACAACAAAAAGATGTGATATCCCCCCCAAAATACAAAAATTTGTAAAAAACGGCAGCCAAGCTCTCCTTCCACAGTCTTCGGCTGTGAATGCTGTGAGATATAGAAGTTGAGCCAAGCATTTCATTCTTTCTCCAAAGTTTCGCATTGAAAAGAAGTAAGATCATTTCGCCTGTTGACGAGCGCCAAGCCAACCATTTTCGTGGTAAAAAAAAGTTAAAATTTTAAACTCAAAATCATAAAAAAATTACTTGGCTATTGATTTTGGTACGAAGACTCTAAAAAGTCAATGGCCAAGTAATTTTTTTATGATTTTGAGTTTAAAATTTTAACTTTTTTTTCCACGAAAATGGTTGGCTTGGCGCTCGTCAACAGGCGAAATGATCTTACTTCTTTTCAATGCGAAACTTGGGAGAAAGAATGAAATGCTTGGCTCAACTTCTATATCTCACAGCATTCACAGCCGAAGACTTTGGAAGGAGAGCTTGGCTGCCGTTTTTTACAAATTTTTGTATTTTGGGGGGATATACTACTACTACTAGACCAACTTTTGAGTCTAGGCCTGTCCTGTATAGTGTAATTAGGCCTAGGAGGGAGACACTGATCCACATGTAAAACATAATACTAGGCCCAGCCCAATACAGGTAACAACTGATTACTGAACTGAAGTGAGATTGAGAATGTCACGCAGACCAAACCTATAATTTTCACGGAATTTACCCCCAAAAAAACTTAATTTCCAAATCTACTCAATCTACAGATCACTGATCCGTTGACCAGTGAAGTTATCGGATCAAGTATTCAGACATATAAGTGATCTATTCGATCACGTTTACGTAAGAGAGTTTACTGATCGAGTTACTCAGATCAGGTAAATGTAAGCACCCAAGGTGTCTTACTCGAGATTTATGTTTGGGAGCGAACATAGCCAAGAGCGGGAGGGGGAAAAAAGACAACACAGACAGGACGAGGCAATGAGTGGCATGAGATTGTTTTGTTTTGAATTTCATTTTCCACATTTAGATTCTATCTATGTTGGAACAGGCTTGGAATTTGTTATAGGGAACTTAAGTGGGCGTTGTCCGATTCTCTCCCGTCAGAGTGGTATAGGCATAGATATCTTAACACCTTTACAGGCAGTAGTAGGCTAGATTAGCAGTCATTGGTCCACTTCCGTGACAATTGGAAGCCATCTTGAAATCCCAGTTTGCATGTTAATTAAATGGGATCGATTTGTCGCCCAAATATTTTTTAAAGATGGCCGTCAGTTTGACTGCTGAGCATACTACATCAAATTATTACTAAATTCCCTTATGCAAACAGGGCTCGAATTTAACGCTCGCCCGGTCGTCCGAGGCGAGTGTATTGTTGCGCGGGCGAGTAACCGGGCGAATGAATTTTTTGGTGAGCCGTAACATAAATTGCGTACACTACGTTTCTAAGGCAACCTAACACCTGTCTTTGCGTCAGCAGTCTTTATGTTGGTAAGTTGTAAAATGAAATAACGTATTTAAGTTATAGTAGTACTAGTAGTGGTTTGGAGTAGGAATACGAACTATAGTGTTTTTAAATTCGGACTAGTAAATTTACAAGTGCACTCGCCCTCCGGGCGAGTGCACAATATTTTAAAATTCGAGCCCTGTATGCAATATTGTCTTATTGTTTCTGTTTATTCAATCCCATGCTGCACAAGCTAAAACCATATCAAACTATCCAGTAAAATACTTTATTGGATTAAAAAAGCATAAATTAAATCGCCAAATCGCCATCTTAAATTAGATTTTTGACGCTTCAATTTGCTACGCTCGCGCATGTGTGGAGGTATTGGAGACTGCTAATCTAGCCTACTATAGGAGATCAGATATCTACAGGTATAGGCGATTAACAGGTGCTAAATGTTTTGTAAGCGATAGCGCGTGAACCCGGCCACGGACTGGAATTATATTCATACCATAAGAATCTATAATCTTTACTCTTTGCGTGGATATACAGAACTCTGCTCTATCACAAATATTAATGACATTTGTTTTGAGTTGAAGTGAACTCTACATTTACACTGTTGCCAAAACCTTCCAAACTGCTAATGAAAAAGCACGTAAAAACATTTTGTCCGTGGCATCAGCACAATATTTGATATCCGACTTGCTTTGCGGCTAGTGTGAGGTAACTGGGTTGTACTAGACTAGGGAAACGCCAACGTCGTTGTTAAACGAGTGAGTGAGCACCATGTGTATAGTACCCGGTATCATTCCCCATACTGGGCTAGATCCAGCCTTGGGTATATGGGAGGAAATGGGATGTTCCCGGGTCTTTGCTACGCAAAGCTTATGTACGTCATTGTCCCGGGTACTCAACACTTGGCTCACTCACTCATTTAACAACGACTTTGGCGTTTCCCTAGTTATTTAAATTGAACATTCAAAATGCAATTCGTGTTCGAAACGTACTAGCGTGAAACATTAACAAATTTCCAAGATAAAACAAAATCACCTGATTTTTATTTCCCATTTAACACCCCTCAAAAATAATATGTGGGCGTAAAAAGATAAAAAAGTTCATACTAACGGGTATCGAACCCCAACCCTCCGTGCGGTAGGCTATATGCTTACCAGTAGGCCATGCCATGCCACGCAGATTTCGTCCCACTAGCTGCTACTAAACAAATGCTATCGATATTTTTTAAAATCACATTTTTATTTATTGTAGGCTTAAATCGCAATGGATCTAGCTGATTTTATTAACAGTTCTCAATAAACTTGTACCGGATGTCTGCTTAAAATTTCAGCGCAATCTGTTCAGCGGTTCGGCTGATTTTCGACGTAGGCCTACAGACAGACAGACAGAATCACAGAATGAGGGCCGTTTGAGTTGAATGGAGACACTCGGTCGCTCCGCTCCCTCGTTTAATTATACATTACCTACTTATAAAATATCCTTCATGTGCCAACAAAATCTTGAATGCGAAATACATGTACCGGTAGCAAATATCGCAATAAAAATCGAAAAAATCGTAAAAGTACGATATTCATGAGAAATATTTCTTCGATTGTACCCAAAACGTGGCAGGTCTAAGTTCAGAGATTTTGAAGGTCCCCTCCAATTTTCATCAAGATCGCATATGCCGTTTGCCCGGTAGAGAGCGAACAAACAGACAAAAAAAAAAAAACACCCGAGCTAAATTTTTTGGGGGCAGTGAAATTAAAATTGAAGTCTTTGCTTTGCTCATCCAACTATAAAAAAAAAGGAAATCACATTGGGATAAGGATAAAACACTTGCTAGAATACCCATCTTTGCATCAATGCAGGTGTGTAGCAATGAGGTTGACCTTGGCAGAATTTTCGTCGTTGTAGCCAGTCGGGCATTAGTTCATGTCGAGCTGTCTTATCAGTGCATTACCCCTTTCGCGGCTGGCGGCTAGTGCCATATTTTTATGCCGAAAAATCAAAGTGGGGATAAAATTAATATGTTCACGCCTTTCCCTCCCCCGTCCTTCCCCCCGCAAGATTGTTAATTTCCAACAATAAATTCTTACGGGTGGCTGCAATGCTCTTAAGCCTTAGTTACGAGATATTACATATTTTACATACATAATTTTAAAATGTGATTTTTTGGACATAACTTTACTTTTTTGAAAACTGGTTTAATGTTTTACGCCGATTTTGATTAGGTTGATAACATTACATCTTTTCAACGACTTTTTTTACATTTGTGGTTGGTCAAATCGTAATTTGACTAGCCTACTGACGGCTCGAATTTTAAAATATTTAAAAGAGCATTTAAAGGAGCATATTTTAACAGCACTCGCCCTCCGGGCGAGTGCTCTTGTAAATTTAATTATAATCGTAATTATAATTAATTACATAATATTTGGCTACCCTTTACAAATGTTTATCTCCTACGTTAGATATCTCACAAACACAACAAAACATCGAATTTAGTTGTTGGTCAAAACGTAGCCACGTGTGTTCTGATAGCCAGCGTTCCTGAAAAAGGCGCACACGCCTAAATCCTTGTAAATACCGCCACATATTTGTTGACCGCATAGTTTGAAACGTAATGTACGCAATTTATGTTACGGCTCACCAATAATATCACTTGCCCACCGGGCAAATGATTTCCAAAAGTTGGTTGCCCGCGCAACAATACACTCGCCTCGGGCGACCGGGCGAGCGTTAAATTCGAGCCCTGCCTACTGGTAACCTTATCATATTATTATAATTATACGTGTACCGTATTTAGGTAACAGGCACTTTAAACTAAGCACCTTGTATCTTTACCACTAGGCCGCTTCGCGAACGCTACTTTTAGTCGCGTTGATGGATAAGCTTTTTTGTAAGTTTTTAGTTAACGTGGGATCTCTTTACTTTTCAAGTGCTTTTTGAACGCATTGTAGGTGATTGTTGTCAAGTTTCTATTGTTACTTGTTAATTGTTATTATATTCCTCAAAAAACTTATATTAAAACCTTTATTTCTACGGATTCTGGATAACTTTTTCTTTCAAAAGGTACTACATCACCATAACCTTAATGTCCGTGTAAAATATGAACATTGTAGCCCAACCCGTTTGGTCAGAATAGGCCTGATAGGGTGACTTTGCAACAAACACCCACAACACACAATCTCCACAACACCGAAAACTTTGACGAATATTTTTAAAGAGTCGTTGCGCCCGACATTGTTTGTTTATTTTAAAGCCCATTCTGTTGTCTTGTTTCAACTGTCATTAAAAAACCTGATGAAGGAGGTTGATTAACCTTTGAAATATCGTAATCTTTGTTTTATTTTGAGTAGTGTATAGTCCTAAAAACATCACGATCTTATACCAAATTATTCGGTCTGACGAAACATCCAGGACGGGCCACAACACCAAATCATTCGGTCTTATGACCCATTCAGTATATATGCTATGCTACAACACAAATGATTCGGTCTTACAACCCATGGTCCAAGACGGGCCACAACACCAAATCATTCGGTCTTACGACCAATCCAGTATTCCACAGCATCGACAAATCATTCAGTCATACGACCAATCAAGGACGGGCCACAACAACACCGAATCATTCGGTCTTACGACCCATCCAGTATGTGCTACAACACTGAATCATTGGTCTTACAACCCATCCAGGACGGGCTACAACACCAAATCACTTGGATTTATGATCCATCCAGTATATGCCACAACACCGACGAATCATTCGGTCTTACGACCCATCCAGTATGCCACAACACCAAATGTGTAATGACTGTTACACAAAAATGCAGCATAAATATTAAATAACGGTGCATGCTGTTTGGGCAATACACATGTTCCGATTTATTGTGTAATTTGTATGTAGATTGAATATTTTCTTCAATCAATCATCACTACAAACATCATTAATATAATGCGGACAGGGAACTAGGAGGTTGTTCTGGTTTTAGAAGGACCCGAGTTTGCTAGGTATGTTCCAAATGCAAAGTGGCGGTGAGAATATTTCCACACTCTTCATTTAGGAGCTTCTTCATAAAATGTTATTTTATAATTCAATTTGTAAATCAAATTTATCGTTATTGTCTCCAACGTGTAATGATGATATGGGATACTGGTATCGTTATCTACCGTTTTTATTCAAGTTTTCTAGTAATATTTTGAATTCTTTGGTTTGACTTTGGATACTTTCAACATTTTAAAAGAGACCTATATATACAAAACAAAGAACAACAAAAAGTTCAAGAACAAAGAAGCTCATATCAAAGAAGTTGCAATGAAGAAGTGACGTCCATCATTGCACATGATGGCTGTGAACGCTGGCTGTGTAGTGTGTACGTCCCATGTCTTTGGCAGAAAATAATTTTTTTAAATTTTTATTGTGATATAGACCTATGAAGTTTACCAATTTTGTAATGGTTGTAGAGCTTTAAAGCCATGTCAATCATAAAAAAATTACTTGGCTATTGACTTTTTTAAGTTCTCATAATGAACCAAATTCAATGGCCAAGTAATTTTTTTATGATTTTGAGTTTAACATTTTTACCTTTTTTACCACGAAAACGGTTGGCTTGGCGCTCGTCAACAGACGAAATGATCTTACTTCTTTTCAATGCGAAACTAGGGAGGAAGAATGAAAAGATTGGCTCTAATAGGGTACATGCAAGAAGTTCAAAAATGCTAATTAATGGGTGTTTCCTGATGCATTTTTAATTCTAAACACAAAAAAGTTGGTTTGAACGTTTAAAAAAAATGTATTCAATAAGAAAACTGTGTTTGAAAATGCGTAATTTTCAAATGCCGCCGTGGCAACCGATAACGCGCTCTGATTGGTCGTGACGTCACCCGCCATGTAAGAGGCTCGTAGAGGTAGTGGACTTGCTTGGTTGACGTGCAAATCCAATACGCAGGCCTCCGCCTACCATGACAGAATATTATGGATTCAAGGAATGCAGAGGCTAATAATATTAATTAACCAGAAGTCTATGATTCTAATAGGTAAATGAGTAATTAACCATACTTCACTGCCATTCGATGATAACATACAAACCTACCCAAATTAACTTTCCCGCAAAACCTCCGTGCGCGAAACCACCGTAGGATTTTCAAGTATAGGTTTGGCTATTTGGCGCCTAGAAGGGCAATGTATACAAGAAAATATATTCATGTAATTTACAGTAAGACACATGAGTAATTTATCATAAAACATGCCACCACTAATTAATTACGAATATAACGTACCAAACAAATACGATTTCCCGTGCATAGCCCCCGAGATTGTAGGCCTATAGGCGGGGCATAGCTCGGCCTACAATTAAAAGTTCATTTCGCACTTTTATAGACTAGAAAATAGTTTAAAGGCTCACGGACATTAATAATTAGCATACTATTTTTGGCAACCACAGTCCACAACTCATGTTAATTTACCACCATGAGGTGAGCGATCAGGATTTCGCGTAGATTTGCTTTTCGACGCCTAGAAGGGTAATGTATACAAGGAAATATATTCATGTAATTTATACAGTACACATGAGTAATTTTAATTTATCATAAAACTATGCCACCACTAATTAATTACGAATATAACGTACCAAAAAATTATGTTTTCCCGTGCATAACCCCCGAAATTGTAGGCCTATAGGCCGGGCATATACGTAGCTCGGCCTACAATGAAAAGTTCATTTTGCACTTTTATATACTAGAAAAATAGTTTTAAAGGCTCACGGACATTAATTATTAGCATACTATTTTTGGCAACCACAACTCATGCTAATTTACCACCGTGAGGCTAGCGATCATGATTTTCACTTTCACGTAGGTTTGTTATTCGACGCCTAGAAGGGTAATGCATACAAAAAAATACATTGGTGAAACTTATACAGTACTAAGATAAATTATTATTAATAATTTATCATAATACAATGCCACCACTAATTAATAACGAATATAACGTACCAAACAAATATGTTTTATGGTTACCGTGCATAACCCCCGAGATTACAGGCCTACAGGCCGGGCATATAGCTCGGCCTACAGTTAAAAGTTCATATTGGCAATCACAACATTCCCTATTATGCTACATGTCGATCTACGCCTCAAATCTTTGGGAACACTAAAATACAGTTTATGTAGCGTAGCTACACAAGTGCTAGTGCATAAAGGAACAACACAATACTTATAATTCGATCAATTATTGCTGATTGCCGTGAAAGCAGGGCCCCTGCGCGTGTTATCCCCAATGCTTACACTTGTCCGTTGGTAGCCTACATGGCCGGTGACGTAACGAAAATGGCGCGCGACCAGGTGCGTTTCAAAACGCTAATTTGACCAAGAAAACTAAAAACAATATTACGGCCAAACTAATAAATGTAGAGATCCAATTTTTTTGTGTGTTCTATAGCAGTGTTTCTCAACCTTTTGCTGCACATGGACCACCTTCACAATCTCATAAATCTGATGGACCACCACATTCAAAATTAGGCTCTATAGTTATGGGGGGGAGGGGGGGGGGGGGGCATACAATGGAGAGAACAATAATTTTCTTGTTAAAGTAGGGTAGGGCATCGAGAGACTATCATTAAGTGTCGTAGTTATAAACCTTATTGTTTTTGTAGCAGTTTTACCTCAAACTCTCTCGGCTTGCCCCCATTGTAAGCTACTTTTTTTAATATACGTACTCATACAAAAAAAATATGGAACTTTATCTGCAGCCTGACTTAGTAGTAGGTGAGAAATTAATTATTAATTATTGTGAGCAGACAGGTGGGGGTTTGTTTTTTATTGAAACTATTTATTTTGTGTATCTTTTACGCATCTTTTACAAACTTAATGTCTCGTGATTTTTGCAGGTTTTGTAGTAAGAATCATTGCAAAAAAAGTTTGCACCTGCAAATATCATACTTTGAGGATTAGGTGCCTGCTGTTCCCACAGGAAATGAAAAGTTATTTGACATATATTCAGGATTTTTTTTAGCATTTTCTTTAGTTTTTCATCAGCATATTAAATAATTTCTTTATTACTGATTACTATGTGCCCCTTCACCTCCCATTAGTGACGATTCTCTTCTCACAACACACGGGCAAACAAACACTTATTTCCTTTGTTAAAACTGTAATGAATTGATTTTTTATTATTTTTCTTTATTTGAAACAAAATACTAATACTATTTAATAAATAAAAACACAATATAGTAAATTACTGGTACAAGGTAAAACGTGGTGTGGTTTTGCACAAGGAGGGTTTTCATTTTTCATCTGTGCCATACTATGTGTGTATCAACCTATTACAAAGCGTGAAAGCAAACTTATGAGCTATGCTAAATTGACAATGTTTCAATGTTACGTTCTATGTATGTTTGTATGTTTGTAATTTGCAAGTTTTCGCGCAAGGAGAAAAGAAAAAAACAGGATGTTAAAATGTATGAAATTTAATATTATAAATTTATAAAGTATAAAATGCATAAAATGTGATCTGTCCTCTACCACCGCGGACCACATGGGGAAAGCTCCGCGGACCACTAGTGGTCCGCGGACCACCGGTTGAGAACCACTGTTCTATAGGGTGTTAGTGGCTATCGAAAAAATACACTTAGAGAATTTGTACAAATAGCATATTCTATATCTCACAACATTCACAGCCAAAAACTTTTGAAGGAGAGCTTGGCTGCCGTTTTTTTTTTTTTACAAATTTTTGTATTTGGGGGGATCATTTCTATAGGCCTACATACCCTAGTAGTTTTATTTGTTGGTATATCAAGAGAACTAACCACAACTTTGAATTTCCAAAAATAGATTATGTTTGTGTTATCATTGGCAAAACAAAACAAAATTAAATTGCATGTCAAAGGATTAAAATAAAAACATGGATCAATGCACAAAAACAAGTGAACTATTTTACTAAAATTTCATTAAATTATCCAAAATATAGTTAATAATTTGCATCTATCAACAAAGTTGTCATTTAAAGCTAAAATACAAATTTGTGCACAGCACTTCTTTCTCGACTGAATATTGACCCATGTTTAATGAAGATTGAAGATTGAAGTCTGTTTAAAAGCAAATGATATTGTTAGGTATTATAGCAAATGATACTATTTCCACTGCAACTCACGGCAAGTCGAGAGTATTAACAACCCGGGGTCACGAAGGTGGGAGTGTCACAAGCCAAAGTGACAGCTATGAGCAGAGAGGATATTATAGTGTTAAAGGGCCCGTTCACCTCTTTAACAAGTTATTCTTAAAACCAAGTACGAACATAAAAATTAAGTTCATTGTGTATATTTCCAGACCTACGTCAATAGGGGTCTTTAAATTCATCGGCGCGCTTCGGGTCAGTGACGTCACTGACCCGAAGCTGGCGAGGTGTTGCAACACAGCACAGCTACTAGCGGCGAGTATCGCGTGAGGCAGGTCCCGGTCTATCTATCGAGATAGTCTGTTCTACTGAAAACAAAGCGGAAGGCCTGCGATAATCTGATTAACAATACGTTACAGTTAAACCAACACCTGTTTTTCAAACACATACGTTGTTGTCGTCAATTTAATGGAATAAATATTATATTGACACGTTCTTATAAAGTTATATGTTGCCAATCATGACAGGTAGGCCTAATAGTGGAGTTGAATAAGTATTGCCTATACAACAACATAATACACGTGATAGCGATTCTTACACACACCGTGCTTTAAACACACCACACACACCACACACACCATGATACAGAATTTACTTGCACTTTAAAAAAATAAAAGCGATTTGGTTATAGCACTTAAAAATTCAATTATTCTTCCACAAAAAGTGAAATTTAACCATGATTCAAGTAATTACAAACGCTATGGGCAAAACAGCAGTTTCCGTAATCATGTAATGTCAGGATTGCCAGTGGTGAAAATCGACCCCGCGGACCTCGCCGAATAACTCTCGAGCGTTATGCATGTACTACATCTACCCGGGAAACCGATTAACAATGTATCATTATCCAAGCGGCATTTTTATTTTAGTTTCTCATGGAATACTCCTATATTTATTATTTAAAGCGCCTTATGACCACTCTTGTGTATACAAAATGAATACAAATCTATTTTTGCCTGTTAGATCAGTTTCTGTTCGTAATTGTAGCCATAAACAATGAGGAGGTCTGCTTCTTTATTACGCCATACATCAATGTTTCTCTATTGTGTGTACTGATGGATGTTTTTTTTCCAAAGCTTTTCGTGGCGTAAATATTGAGAAGATCTTTTGAAAACTATCATCTGCCCAAAACTACTATAGGGCCCTATGCTTATTTATTACACTGCGCCGACTCACGTTCAGCAATTCACTAATAAAGTCACTCTCGTCGCAACAATTTGACTCTTTGTCGGTTGACATTTTGACACTTTGTGTACAAACTCTACCACGAACACTACTGAATAGAATTGCTTTGCCCTGTAACGCATAAATAAACATTCTTATTTTTTTGCCCCTATTACACCACTCCTCGTGTCATCATAAACGATTGATCAAAACGGTGCATGTGCCCCAACTGATGTGAAGAGGTCTGCGTAAGGTTTCGGGGCAATGTTTAATGTTTATTCTCTTCCTTCTTAGTCCCATTAGCTTATCGCTTTTTGTTTATATCGTTCGGTATGCAGGCACACCCCACTCAAAATTTAGGCCTATCTAGGGTAATGGTATAATAGATAAAAAGAACCTTTCCCAAAACACAAACAAAGATTTAAAAAATCCACATAAACAGCATATTCGACAAAAGGATGAACAAATAACGTACTGGCATCGGCGTAAATATATATTTCGGCTAGGGTTTTGTTGTGTATACAGTAAATGCCTGTGCGCTTATCAAGTCGATTGTCAAAACGACGTAACTCGTAAACACCTCAACACTTGACACTTGAGCCAATAACACATGGCATGGCGTTTTATATTTCAACCTAATATTGAAGCGAGTATGCCATACTTGACTACATGTCATATCCCCCCTCACCAAGCATCTTTAAATGTCCGATACGATAACTCAGTTCGCCGCGACACCCGCTACTCGACTCCGAAGCCAAGGCCGTGTCGTGCGTTGTTGCCAGTACAGCAAAGTGGCGAAAACGTAGTCAATTTCATTACATATTAACAATTAATATATGGTGATTTTGATTATTTCGAGAAAGAATTTTGTTGTAAATGGAGTCAACTTAGGTAAATAGACGTCTGGTAACCTTTACATAAGAGGTGAACGATCCCTTTAAAAATAAGAAATCCCGAGGATCGAACTAAATTACAAACATTATAAGAAGCGTGTTAATCCAGCAAATATAAAAGATAAATTAGTAGCTTTGACCGAAAACAAACATGGACATGGAATAATAATAAAGTGCAATTATCAAGTCTTCTTTTTTAAATGCCTAGTGTCTAGCTAAAAGTACCAATGAGAAAGTCGAGTTAGTCAAACCCAAGCAAAAAGGTGTACCAAAGCTTTTCGTGCCCTGTGTCGATAAAAGAGTTGTGGTTATCGTAATAAAAAATCGGAAATTGAACATTTAAATTAAATTGAACAAAATTAGCTTGGTAGAAACAATTGCCATTTCTAGTTACAAATTCATGATATGAAAGTGTTATGTAGTAAAGCCAGTGCACGTGTTTGGTTTGAAAATTGACGTACAGAAGAGTGAACAATCCTGACACTAGACTGGGAGATTTGTAAAGCGAACGTGGGGTAAATATTGTAGTGACGACCCGATCGGTAACAAAGTAAATCGGAATACCCGTACTGTAGTTAGTTAGTTATTGTTTGTTTTAGGGCACTCAAAAGTAGAGTTATCAGTGCCCATTCAAGTGTATTTGGAATCTTCCAAATTTTCATTTTCCATAATTGTGGATTAACACTAATGTTTTTTTCATTCCAAGGGAGGAACTAAGGGACAAAGCGGGGAACAAGGGTATGTATAAACTGTATAAACGTATATGTGTTTATAAGGTTGAATGATTCGGGATTGTGGCACCCTGCTGGATGGGTCATAAGACCGAATGATTTGGTGTTGTGGCATTTTACTGGATGGGTCGTAAGACCGAATGTTTCGGTTGTACAGGTTAGGCCCTACTCCACCCTCACTAATTACTACTTAATTCCACTAATTGCCTTATTAATTTTTTCAATCAATATTTAAAATAATAGCTTTTGTTTTCCCCATTTTTTTCATGTAAAGAAAGCCAGGGTTAGGCCATACAATCTCAATAGCAGTTTCATTTCACCTGTTTTACTATTGTGCAATCTAATTATATTAATTACAACCATATTTTCCACTTTATGGTAGCGGTACGCAAATAATACTGCACTTTTTGAACACGGTTTGCCACTTTGCACAGTTGTAGGTGGAACCCAAAAATAATTTTAAGGATGTGGAGGCACTCAAAATTTTCCCCTTTGAATTCAAAATGGCGGCCATTTTTTCAAAACAATGTTTTCAGATACAAAAATTCTTTTTGATGTGTCTAATAAATCATGTTTGGTATCGTTTTCGTATATTTCCGACTCGAATAGCACAAAATAATGTTAAAATAAAAATCCAGGTGAAATTCTAGAAGTTTAACATATATTTAGTAGTATTTTTCAAGAAAATCTTCATAGATTGGGTCCGACATAGAAACTCTTTACCCTACCCTTGTAAATGCTTCTAACATAAAATTATTATGATTTAAATGTTTAATTTAAAACCAAAATTCATTTTTTTTACTTTTTGGCCAGTCATTGCTGCGGCAACCAGAGGTGCTCAACAGGTGGTTAATGATTATTGTGCTGATTAATATGCTCCCCTTTTTTAACGCGGTTTGGCACTTGGCTCAGTTGAAGCTGGTACCCAAAAGATTTTTTTAAGATGTGGAGGCATTTAAAATTCCCTTCGAATCCAAGATGGCGGCAATTTTGGAAATGACATTTGAACTCAAAATTTTGCTCAAAACGACTAATAATATCATGTTTGGTGTCAAGTCCATATGAATTTGAGCCAGAGAACACGAATTTGACCTCAAAATATTAATGATACGTACAGTTTACAAATTCACTACGGCTATTATCACAAATCGACTAATTGATAGGTATTTAGTAAAGAATATAGGTATTTAAGATTTTCTGTTTAAAGCAATTTATTACTTCTATGCCGCGTTCTTCACTAAGTTCACACATTGCTCTCTTGGCAGACCGCTTGCCTTTGAAATTAAAAGCAGACACTGTTTACAATCAGTGAATGTGTGAAAATCTCTGAGTCCTAATGGTCAGTTTGCCTTTGTTACCTATGCGCAGCTCACCATTTGCTGAAATCGAAGGGGGACAAGCCTGATTTCCGTGCGGAAAAAAGTCATCTAATTCAATTTCCCTGTGCTGACTTGCAAAGAATAGTTTAGAGAAAAGCTGCTTATCAGTCATCACACTTCTTATTCTTGTTGCCTGCCGACGTAATTTTTAGTTTAGCCGTGAAGATCTTTTTGTTCACTGTCTTTAAGGGTTGAAAGTAGTTATTAAGTTATCAACTATATAGTACCTCCTTTACAACCTTATACAGATTGATGCCATCATCTACAAGAGAGTTTAATGTGTCAACACCTTCCTTGCTCACTAACACCCGGCTGTCAATTACTATAAGATCTTCGCTTAATTCCAAGAACGTATTACCAAATTCTAGAAAACTGTCTTTGAGTCGACAACTGCTATGAATCAATAATAATAATATTGTTAAAATGTAACACTAAGAATCCACTTTATAAATTTAAGTACCTAGCTTACATAATACCCACTATAGTGGTATCATTTATATACTTTGATTGAATACTACATAATTAGGTATACATACCAAGATTCAACGTCATCTGCCATCTAAACCTGAATTGCCACAAAATATTATGCGCCCATACACAAGCCTCTCTCATGTTGGCATTCACCTTCATATTATGTAAATCAATGTTTGTTTTCTATGTTATATATTATCTGTATCAATGAAGTTGAATAAAAGCGTGCTAAATCTGAATCTGAAATCTAAAATCTGAAATCTGAGCGCAAGTGTCTTCCCTAAACATAGTCTGGTATGCTGAGTATTGCTCATGTTGCGAAGAATACTTGGGGTTTCATCTTGTGCGGGAATAAATTCACTGTGTAACCTGCAGACTTTAGGACCTGCAACTGACCACCTCCAAAGAGCCACTGGATCTTCTGTTAGGCCCTCTACACCACGGTCGGTCACCCTTAATAAGAGCATTATTTTGTTTGTGTGCGTTATCTAAGGCAAGGGGCAGAGAATGGTCTGGTAGTCTTGTAGATTATATAGTTTCTACTATACAGAACTCACGGTGAACGCTGAGAGCTGTGTTTGAGAGCTCTTCAAGGTCTTTTAAATGAATTGTCAATCAGTGAGAGTAATGTGTGTGATCAAAACAAGAAACCAAGGAACTATGCATTTGAGAGATTCTTTGAACAGGTTACAGCTACCATTTTTAAGTTGCCATTGGACTAAACTTTGCTGAGCTTGCATGGCCCAACTCAAATGCGCGCACTCAGGTGTTCATAGGCGCCAGCTCCGTGGGTGCAGGAGAGCCAAAGCACCCACGAGATAGATTTATGTAGGAGCTGTGCACCCACACAAATCATCACAAATCATCATCACAAACGGCTGTTCTTCTGCGCATCCACACACATACGGAATTGAATGGTATATATGCAAGATTTATTTTTTCAATGTAACAATTGTAGTAGGGCTGATTCGAAACTACCGCAAAGCCCCCAGTGCCAACCACTAGCGGGGATGTAATATAATCTATCACCTCAGTGACTCACTTCTATTTGGTGGGTTTCCAGTTTTGACTGCACAAAAACTACATTATAAAACGTAACTTAAAAACTTATGACCGAGGCCACTACTTACTTAAAAACGAATTTTCGGGTGAAACTTCCTCACCCATCATCAGGTTGATACCGACTGATGATGGGTGAGGAAGTTTCACCCGAAAATTCGTTTTTAAGTAAGTAGTGGCCTCGGTCATAAGTTTTTAAGTTACGTTTTATATTGTTCCGGGCCAAAAAGCTCTTTTTATAGAATAAAAACTACATTATTTTGGTATTGCATTCAGCCCACAACTTTTTTCTAAAACGCACCAAACGCACTCTAAAAACCTGATTTTCACAATTTTCGACTATTGTTGGGGGGCTTCGCCCCCCGAACCCCCCGTGTAGTCCCCATATACTACCTCCGGGATATTAATTTCACCTCACCAGTCAAACTACTCCAGAATCGCCACTGCTCTACCCCATAGTTTGTCTATGTTTTGAGCACCCACAGTCGTTCTGAAAAGCTGGCGCCCCTGCAGGTGTTGATGATTTATGCTGAACGGTTGGTAATACATTACCAAATTTTGCATGCATGTTAATGAAGTACTTTTATGTAGATATCCACACTTGGTTGCAAGTAATGAGCCAAAAAGGTCAATTGCGAGACATAAGTCCAAAACGCGAAAAAATGGGAAATCCAAAACATGGATTTCAATTCTAGAAATAACTATCACCAAACCGTTTATATTACGATGAAACCAAATTAACCTGCTAGTTCACATTGATTTAATCGTTGATATCCAGTATTCAAATATGCGTTAAAATAATCTGTACACTTGTAATAAATTCCCAAAGTTCACCAAAATTGAGTAAATTTAAAGGGGATTTTACAATTTGTGAATTCAAATTTAATGAAATTAATTAGGAGTACGCGTAATGGATCTTATAGATGGATTCTTTATAAAAGTTCGTGTGAAATATTATACCGACGTTATTAACCGTTTACCCGAAAGAAAGAAAAACAGAAAAAATGAGTTCTGAGACTCGTCTCCGAGCCAGCCCCAGCGACTCCTCTTACAACGTCACAAAGTAAACACAGGCCAAGTAAACTCCAGTATTGAGTTTAAATTCTACAAAATATTCAGTTCTCAATTTTTTGTTATTTTACTTTAATATTGTAGTAATATTTGTATTCTGAGAGTCACTTACATACGAAAATGACTCCCAAACAAGATGAATTTGAAAAAACTGCAAGAATTTTGTTACTAAGGTCAACATTCCAAAAACCGCCGCCATCTTGGATTCGAAAGGAATTTTTATTGCCTCCACATCTTAAAAAAAAACTTTTGGGTACCAGCTTTAACTGAGCCAAGTGCCAAACCGAGCTAAAAAGAGCAGCATATTAATCAGCACAATAATCATTAACCACCTGTTGAAACACCTCTGGTTGCCGTAGCAATGACTGGCCAATAAGTAAAAAAATGAATTTCAGTTTTAAATTTAACATTATAATCATAATAATTTAATGCTGGAAGCAATTACAGGGGTAGGGTAAAAGGGGTTTCTACGTCGTACCCAATCTAAGAAGATTTTCTTGAAAATACTACTAAATACATGTTAAACTTCTAGAATTTCACCCAGATTTTTATTTTGACATTATTTTCGAGTTATTCGAGTCGGAAATATACGAAAACGATACCAAACATGATTTATTAGACACATCAAAAGAGTTTTTGTATCTGAGGACATCGTTTTGAAAAATGGCCGCCATTTTGAATTCTAAGGGAAATTTCGAGTGCCTCCACATCCTTAAATATTAGTTTTGGTCCCACCTACAACTGTGCAAAGCGGCAAACCGTGTTCAAAAAGTGCAGTATTGTCGTTTTTCATGTCGTGTACCGCTACCACTACTTACAATTATCAGACACATCTCATAAGATGCAGAATTAAATTTCCTATAATATCAACCATCATCTGATTTCACATGAAATCAGACTGATCTTTTAATCAACAAAATCAATTATTGTCATAAATTTTGTAGTGTGTTGGACTGGTGGAGGGGGTATTCGGTGCTTCCCGCATAGTCCTAACCGTTCACACTTCCATATAAGGTCATAAAACGAATCCGGGTCAGTGACTGGTCAATCAGTGTCCCGCGGAAACTAGATTTTGAATAAATTGAATTAGACACTATTCTTGATTGGTGGAAACTCACAATCACAGTAGACCCCAAAGGTGAACTTTCCTTTGTTTCAACAGCAGTATTGAGTGGCGTGGGTGTCAGCGTAATGTAAGCGAGTGTACGAAACTGAAGGACACGAGGCAAGGGACGCGCACTTTTGGCGTCACTCGTGAGGAAGTCGTGGTTGGGCACGGCTGTTGCCGGAGTGTTTCTTACCAGAGGGCGATAGCCCAGAACAAAGGGCCGAGGCCCAGTTGAATAGTGCGCGATCATAGAGGGCAAGTAGCCCAGTTGCGAGTACGATAGAGAGCAGAAGCCCAGAGATAAAATCAGTGTATTTTCGAAAAACGAGTGTTTGATAAAAAGTACAGGCGCGAGCTACCGCGAGTGGGTTTCTGAGTGACGAAGACTGACGCAATCGCCATTTGTAAAAGTGCAAGGTTTGAGATTAAATATTGGTTAGTGGCTTTGAATTCAGATTATAACGAATAACTTTTATTGGCGTGATAAAGAGAGGAAAGATACAGGCTTAATATCAAAATGCGAATCAACAGATAGTTTGGTGCGTCCGTGGCGGAAGTACCCGGCAGTACAAGTGAAGTGAGAACCACCCACGCGGGGACAGTGTGAGATCGCTCACAAAGAGTAGCGAGTATAGGCTACGTGTTTTTGCAACTGAACTTTCATAAAGGTGCAATGAAACAAGCGCCACATTGAGTACGAAGTAATGTAAGTGAGAGAGAGGAACTATAATCGTGTTTATCAACAGTTTTAACAAGAGAACAGTGATAGGAAGGTGGACAATTTCGGAGTGACAGAGCTACAGAGCGTTGGGCGCTATAATAGAACAGGATAAAAAGGGACAGGAGAATGTATGTTGGGAGAGTGCAAATCAGTGATGTCATTGCCCATCAACAATGAACAGTTTCCGCGAATGCGTATATAAACCTTGAACGTTCATAATCGCGCATCATCGGAGACTCCCGCACTCAGAGAGTCAGGCGTCTGCGCACGCATCACGCGACCATCGGACATTCAAGGTTATCCATTGGTCGGATCTGGACATCACCTCATCGTCATCACCATCTGGACTGCCCGTCGGGGACTGGCATTGGGAGACACTGACTGACACCACTGAGGAATGAGTACTCATTTTTATTGGCCATAAGGGTTATTTTATCTAAATTGTATTAATACTGTATCATAAAGGGGAGATTTGCAGGGCAAAGAGAAATGGAATATAAATGTCATATGTGTAGTGTGGTACCACGGTAGGCAGGTAATCACCTTTTTCAGTGTATTTGATTGTTGGTAACAATATAGGCACGCTGATGACGAAGCTGGAGACTCCTTGGTTGCAGATTAACTCTTCCTTTTATTCCAGCCTCCTATTGACTTATTTTGATGGTGTGCTTATTTATATGTATGTTTATGGACCTTATCGAAGCCTGAGTCTGGCTGCCTAACTTTACCTAAAGCTTATCAATAAGCATTTTTGATTTGAACTGAGGGTAGAACTAAAACAGTATCAACAGTCACTTGGTTGGTAACTGGATATTTATAACATAAAGTAAGTCACTTTTTTTAGGCCTCACCTACCAAAGTTCTTATCATAATTGTAGTGTTTAATTAACTGTTCATTTCACAAGTATCAAGTGAAGACAGTAGTCCACGCTACGTTTTTAAGTGGACATAATACTTGACTTTTAGAATTTAAGTTCAGGTGACCTGACTTTGTAGAAATATATCTATTATAAAATCATTTTACTGAAACTGTACTTAAGGAGGATCCAACGTAGGGAGTTAGCCGGAGCATTCCAGAGACGGAGGAGCAGGGGAAGACCCACCCCTTGACCGTGAACCTTGGTAGGTGCCTTGGTATTTTGTAATAATGTCAGTAGAGACTTAATTGAATATTTTATGTTTTTGAAATCCTTGGAGAGAAAATTTGAAATAGGGAGCGTAGCTAGGCGAAGGAAGGCGCTAACCACCACACGGTGTTGTGGCATATAGCCCTACTAGATGGGTCGTAAGGCTGAATGATTCGGTATTGTGGCACAATTGCTGGATGGGTCATAAGACTGAATGATTTGGTGTTGTGGCATATACTGGATGGGTCGTAACACCAAATGATTTGGTGTTGTGGCACATACTGAATAGGTCATAAGACCGAATGACAGTGCATTGAATATTCACTGCACACAATACCCACAACACCGATAAATTAAATCTGCCTTAGGGTCAAATTTTTCCGACAAAGGTATCCAAAGCCCACAATTGCCGCAAGACTGAAAAATCCGGTGTTGTGGCACTAGCAGGACAGGTAATTTACTTTAGAATTTAACAATATTCGGTCTTGTGGCGATTGTGTGTTGTGGGTATTCGGTGATGTGTGTGGCCCATACTGAGTTTGGACTCTGAAAATAAAATAATTCGGTCTGACGACCCCTTCAGTTTTTAACTGTGAATTCGGTCTTGTGGGTATTGTATTGTGTGCAGTGGATATTCGTTGATGTGGCCCCGACCCCTTTTCATGCTCTTGTAATAGGTCTATGTAGCCTACCAGGTCTGGTCCAGAGTCTGAAGTCGAATCATCGTCCGCCTCTTCTTCCTTCTTACGTTTGTTTCCAGCTTTCGGCATTGTGGAACTGAAAACACAGAAACACCCAGTAGCATTATTTGCTGCTGCTAGTACTATAAAAATATGACCTGTCGTCTACCTATCATTGTTAGGTAGATAGGTAGGTAAATAGGTAGGCCTAGATAGTGTAGACCTGTGTTAAATAACTAGGCAGAGAGGCCGCTCTCCATTGAGCATGTCAACTTGTTATGTACTGGTCGATTATTACTGACATTTGTTGTCGTCGAGACCAAGTTGACTGAGTATTACAGACTTAAGTCCACACTTTTGTGGTTGAAGTAGACCTAGATACCTAGCCCAAAAAAAGCATTTAAATTTTGACAGACTCATCAATGGACAATGTCAAATCTTGGAAGATGTCACTGGTCTTGCCAGTCAAAGAGGAAGAGTCAAAGAGGTGTTGGCTCTTAAAGTGGTACGAAACATAGGGCAGCAATTCCCAACTGGTGTGCCACAAAAAAAATTGAACATTCACTAGAAAACCACCAAACACATTTGACCACTGACGAGATGGATTGTTTTACACTTGGGCCTAAGATAGGACAATACAATCTTCTGATCTATTATTAAAAAATGCCTTAACCGTGCAATTGCTGCAGTACCTAGCAAAGCAAAGCATCAAAGCTAGCTACACACATTGAACATGCAAAATAAAAATCTTAATTTCACAGAAAATGTTGTTTTGGTTTTGTTTACTTTGTCAAATGTATACAAAAATCAAAAAAATAATAATTGAGATAAAAAATAAAGACGGAGCTCATGTAGGCCTACCTTTCTACATTTTGCGCAACCTAAACCCTACATGTATAGGCCTAAATTTACACACCCCTTCACCACATCCTTGAAGAGCTTGGGAATAGAATTTGTACTGAAATAAATCAAATTGTCAAATCAATAGTTCAAATTTTATTTTGCCTAGCTTTTTTATTAGGCCTAAACATGAGCTTGGGGGTTTCTTAGGGCCGGTATTATTATTATAATGTCCCGCTAATGCTCCCACTAAAATTTATCTTCCCAAAAGAACGATTTGGTTTATTTTGACTGTCCGATTGTATAACCTCCAGATAAAAACTAGTTAGCAGGTGTTTTTTAATCTCCTGGATGAGGTAGCAGATAGCATTATGTCTGCATTAGACGGTTCAATGGTTCGTTGTCTTGTTTTTATGACCTATTACTAACCCAACTTGTAACTGAGCCTACCAGAGTTACAGCATCAACCAGTTCCACTCTTAATCTGCTGTTGACTAGCAACCCTGTTTTGTGGTACAAAACATCACTGGTTAATGGCGTTTTCCATTGGCATGCACTCGGCGAGTGCAGAGATGTCATTGTTGTCATCCTCCAGTTGAATAACATTACAAAACTGAACAAATGAAAAGACAAGTGGCAATCCAGTGCGCACTAGTGCGACCTGAGTGCGGCCAATGGAAAACGCCATAGGCCCTAAGTGTTGTAGGCCTAAGTAGTAAGCGTACACATCACAGGGAGTGGACCCTGTGATGTATCATGATCCCAATGCCATCCCATCCCAATTTTTTTTGTACTTGTAAAAAACATCTAAACAAAAACACGTTTTATTAATTTTTTTATTCAAAAGATACTTTTTCTCGTAGGGTAGGTTTCAAAACAAATTTGGGTTTTTTACATGGTTTCACAATCAGGAATGCATTCAAATACATATAAATTAAATTGCCAATAAAAAACTCTTTAATTTAAAAAAAATTAGCCTTTTACGTCCAACGGTTTAAAACTTACCAATTCATGTACGCTGCTCGGCGTCACCAAATTTGAGTTTTTTAGAGGGTCGTTACTCAAAAACTAAACATGTCAGTAATACAAATTTTTCCACGATCAATCTACATGTTAGTAAGAGTAGATTTACCAAGTTTCATCAAAATCGGAGATGGTCATGGAAATGGCCTGGTTGATTTGACATGGAATTACCCGAAAGTGTCTGGAAAAGACTGTGCCAGTGTGTATATGGTACTTTTGAGAAGTGTTTAATTTATTTTGCCAGATTGCTCCGAGTTAGATATTCGTTCCGATGATGTCGGCCTAAACTCAATGATGGGTAGGGCATCAAATTTAGCTTAGTGTATTATATCGGCATTTATGAGCTGTTTTTGTGCGACAGCTAGTTTTATAACGTAAACACTAATAATAACCCTTTTTTGTTTCTATCTTATACTGAGTTTTTATTGATCATAAGAGGAAATGAAACAAAAAATCAGACCAGGCCTTGTACAACCGAGCCTTCAATTGCAAAGGCCTATAGGTCTAAACAAATCTTCAAAGCATTCATATTATGTTAACGTAGGTGGCTCGTTATCTCCCGTTATGACGATAACTGCGGGAGTCGAGACGCAATCATAACAGGCGAGCAAAGATGCATGGCCAGTCGCCCTCCCCTACTTTAGGCTTTTGCCGGCTAAAAAATGTATCAATGTGCGTCCAAGCAATTCGCAAAAGTCACCGCAGAGCCGTACCAGATCAAGTCTTGATGTCACCGGACTTGTAGCTGGAGCTATGTACAGACGAAGTAAAAAATCGATATAATTGGCATGGTTGTGCGGAGGAAGTGTATCTTGTGCTCAATTGAAAGATAAAAGTCAGCTATAAATATGGATGACATCAGTTTTGCGTGTTCGTCAGTAATTCATAGTGAAATATGGGGTCAAACGTGCAAACCGTCTAATGCGTGTTAGTTGATGCCGTGTATCTGTTCAGATAAAAATTTTGGAAATGTGAAACGATGATGAGACACACACATCGTTTCTTGACATTGTGCACCAATCCAAAAGGAAATATAATTAACAGGTAAGGCTCAAAGTACATTGTTAGGCCATAGAGCGTAGAACAAGTCGTCATAAATTCATTTTTCATAGGTATCAACTTTAAAACAAAATAATTGTTTAATTTTTTTTCATAGACAAGGTTTGTGCCAAGATTTTGAGCAATGTGCAAAAAACTAGAATTAAATATTTCCAATCATTAATTTTAATGGCCTGTTAACAGGCCACAAGCGTAAAACCACTCGTTTTGGTTGTGACGTCACGCCTATATGCAGGACCCTTAGGTGCTGCCATACATTAATTTCTAAATTACGTAGTTGACAATGAAAAAATCAGTTAACTATATTGTGTCGATAGTTGTAGATTTAATGTTTTACTTGCACAGCATAGGCTAGGTGTTACATGAAAATATATCCCGTCAGTGCATGGCTAGTTAAATATAGGCAAATTACACAGCCTACGTCACAGCCTTTTTTCACTGGACTGACTGAAGAATCCAAATTTTTGTCAGTCTTCAGTCTTAACCATTATCAAACACAACAATTATTTATTTAGGTGTGTTGCATGAAGGTCTACTTCTTAAGTTCTTGACTGAGGTCTTCATTAAGAGTCCGATGAATGGCTGAGCGCTGTCAAATTTTGCGGTGAAAGTCGGAACTACTAGCGCACGACACGCGGTCTGTGTGATATGCAACTTGTTTTACTCTTGTACAAGGAGTTCTGCTCACCGACAGGGGTTGTTTGACGGTTGGTTAGGGGGCGGGGGTTATATTTATTACCTTGCAGGCAGGGCTGAGAAACCTTTCAAGGCCAGATGCGCCGACAGGTCTCATTCATGGGACGGAGGGTAGTCATAAAATTAACAGCATTGCTATTCAACGAGAACTCCAATATGGCGGCGTAGCATACCATGACAGTAATGTTTGGTCGGGTCGCGTGTATGTCTTCTCCTACCAACTTTTATCCCAACATATTAGTACCTATATAAAAATAAAATAAATAATTTCGAATAACTCATTTAATTGGTAAGCCTACACGAAACCTTCATCGTGTGATCACATTATTTGTAATAAATATTACATACCATGGAACATATCGAATTCGTTCTATGTAAAAACAAAAAAACCTATCATAAAACTGGGAAATTACAACAGATAATTGGTTATATAGATTGAAAACACCCCGCAATTTACTTTTAAATCGTGTCTGAGGGATATTGCTAAGAACTGAGAAGGGTAGCGATGATTGACCGCATTCGAAGTGAGCCGAATTGGGGTTTCTACTACCTGTCAACGTCCATTCACACATCTGTTGTGATCAAAATAATTTATTCGGCGAGAATTTTTTTTTCATGGAAAATATTTAATAGCATGGCTCAAATATGTAGCTCGAGTTATGGAATGTTTTTTTTTGCCGAGTACCTAACATCAAAATTGGCCGAGATATGGATTATTTATTTTACATTCAACAATTCAGGTTTGCACCCACAAGTGCCAAATAACTACGGCTAAATACTTAAAAATACACACAATTGAAAAACAATACAAAGATAATATACAAATCATATAACACACGTACAAGTAGCCCCATTATAAAATAAGCAAATATAATAAGTACAAATTGATTGAATTTAAAAAACGCATTACGACGACTTGTCAGCGTTGCTACTTGCTACACTGAATGTTGTTGACAAATCGTGCTATACTTATTGTTCACGGCGAAAATTAATATTGTTTTGGTAACAACTAGGAAACTAAAAATTTTGGTGTTATGAGGATTCCACACTACTCTCCGTAGTCAACTTGGGGTCGAATCAAGAATACATAAATACCCCATGATGACTACGCGAGTGTTGTGTGTCGTATAGTAAAGAGGGTGGCAAAGAAGTGGACATTGGGCGTTATAAACCGGCGTGAGAATAAAGTTGTCCGTTTCCAATTAGTTATCTTTATTGCAATAACACGGGGCTCTTTATCAATTGGTTGAATGGGTGTGTTCTATAAAAAGATACATGAGTATGTACAGCCGGGGTCATATATAAATCAAGAGGTCTGAAAGATACCTCTTTCACCGACATCTCGTGGTCAACTCTTGGTGCCATTATTTATATCGCTCTGTGAACTGCATTATCGATCGATGGAAGCCCCCTAGACTTTTTGATGTTATTAATATTTTTAGGAGGCTTTGAAAGACTCTTGGTCAACAAAATAGTCAATATCTAGAAGGCAGTCAGAAGTGAAATACAATTTTATCAAAACAAAAGCATAAAAAAAAGCATAAAACAAGATAGAATTATTCGAAATTAATTAGAAAACTAAGGCAAATATAAGTACTAAGGCATAGTCTTAATGCTATGCCTAGGCTAAAGGTATCGATATATAATGCTCTCTTTACGTTCCATATCATATTTCTTCTAGGCTTGATAGTTTCTCTGGTGGAATAGAGAATTTTCCTTTGACATTAGCGCCAGGTTTCTTATTACGTCGATAATGCAGTTCACAGGGCGATATAAATAATGGCACAAAGAGTTGACCACGAGATGTCGGTGAAAGAGGTATCTTTCAGACCTCTTGATTTATATATGACCCTGACTGTACCTTATACATCAACGTTTAGGATAGCAGAACTGTACCATTCTTGGAATCTTAGCACATAAAATGGTAACTAATCACACTATCATAAAATGTTACCGGATACAGGACAATTTACGTATAAATTACGAGAAACAGCAATAATATCGTTACACATTTCGGTAAAAGAAAGAACATAAAATATTACCGGGTATAAAATAACACGTAATTTACGAGAAACAGCAATAATATTGAACTGCACATTTCGGTAAAACAAAGCACATAAAATATTACCGGGTACAAATAAGCAGGTAATTTACGAGAAACAGCAAAAATTTTGTTGCTGGTTCACTGAATTCCGTCTTCCGAATCCTGTTAAAAGTAAAGAAAAATAATTTAGATTCGTAGGATTATTTTCATAATTTTAAAGTAATTCGAAATGTTCTTAGATTTGAGTTTGATTTATCTATGATTGTATAACTTTTGAACCAATTACTTGTCCGCACGAATATAAAGTTTTAGTTGCATTACCATATTGATAAGTGTAGGTTTTATTTTTAGTATTAGCTATAGCGGTACAAATGTAAGTGTTGTTTTATCAATGGTGATCATCGTCGTTTACCACGACTTGGGATCGAACTCTGGATCTCCCTCCAACTATTTCGTATTTCCAATATTCCCAGTGGTCAAATTGCTGGTGGGGGGAGGCGGGGGGGGAATAGACCATCTTTGCATTTTTTTTGACGAAATTCTACTATAAAAACTGACTGATTTACGGATAATGCTTCTATAATATATTTTAAAAATATTATAATGATAATTTAATAATATATATATATATATATATATGTTTTGTCTTAAGCTTTCGTTGATCCATGGTTAATGTTTTAAGTATCTTACGGTAAATAATCACGCACAGTATTATAAAAAAATTAACTTTAATCCCAACGTTTCAGAAAAACTATGTTTCCATTTTCAAGGGAAGGTTAAAAACAAAAATTCAATAAAACAACAACAGCATTATAAAAATAAACAAATAGAAACAAAAAAACACACTACCTTGCAAACATAGAAAATTACAAAGATCCAATTGCAGTGAACCTAAAATCAAATCACTTGGTTGCATTGGAGTGTGACTTCTTGTTACCATTCTAGCAGGCCTATCGCTGTCTTCATGTTTGGTACCACAGGCGGCTCAGTCTCATACTTTTCAAGAGCTGCAGTATGACTTCTAGTCATTCTGCTGGATTCCAAATTTCTAGACAAGATGGTTGGGTCCGTCCGGACCGTCCCACGTTCGTCTAGAACTGCAGGCACTCTATCAGCCGCTATACCGCTTTCTTTGACTAACCTCTCAATCAAAGCAGGCTTCCACGATGAGCCAAACGCTTGCCATCGTCTCGTTTGTTAAGATTGAGTGGGCGCTTCTCAATTTCCACTGCCTCTCTGACGATTCGACTAGATAGATGGCTTACCATGGCAAGAGGCCTCATTCCGTCAAAATCAATGGAATGACCCTCCTTCTTGACATGTTGTGCCAAAGCAGATGTTGTTCCATCTTGTTGACGGCGAGTTTGTGTTCCTGTAGACGCATCGACATATTTCGACACAGTTTGTCCAACATATGTCTGCGAACAGTCTCCACACGGAATCTCGTAGACGCCCCAACCCTCCAAATGAATCTTGTCTTTGTAGCTACCAATCATTTCGCCTAAGGTTCTATCTGTTGAAAAGACCGTTTTGATTTTTAAACCACCTTAACTCTATCCATTCTGACATTCAATTCACCATGGAAGTTGAAGTAGACGGAAAACTGCCTTTCCTTGATGCCTTGATAATAAGGAAACCTGATGGACGTTTGGGCCACACTGTATACAGAAAGCCAACTCATACCAATAGGTATTTGCAGGCCTCTTCACATCATCATCCTTTGCAACTTCGATCAATAGCATTTACTTTGGCTACACGTTCTCGAAGAATAACTGACGAAGAACATTTAGACGAAGAAGGCAAGATTCTACGTGAGGCACTGCTCTCAGTAATGGGTTTCCTAACCGGTTGTTCCACAAGGCTTGGAAAAGAAGAACAGAGCAGAGAAACTCAAGTCGATCCCGTCGACAAACCGAGAGCCACTGCCTATTTGCCATATGTTCGAGGGACCCCCGACCGAAATTGGCAAACTACTGGCTATTGAAAACATAAGACGGTCTTTTCGACAGATAGAACCTTAGGCGAAATGATTGGTAGCTACAAAGACAAGATCATTTGGAGGGTTGGGGCGTCTACGAGATTCCGTGTGGAGACTGTTCGCAGACATATGTTGGACAAACTGGTCGAAATATGTCGATGCGTCTACAGGAACACAAACTCGCCGTCAACAAGATGGAAACAACATCTGCTTTGGCACAACATGTCAAGAAGGAGGGTCATTCCATTGATTTTGACGGAATGAGGCCTCTTGCCATGGTAAGCCATCTACCTAGTCGAATCATCAGAGAGGCAGTGGAAATTGAGAAGCGCCCACTCAATCTTAATAAAACGAGACGATGGCAAGCGTTTGGCTCAATCGTGGAAGCCTGCTTTGATTGAGAGGTTAGTCAAAGAAAGCGGTTATAGCGGCTGATAGAGTGCCTGCAGTTCTAGACGAACGTGGGACGGTCCGGACGGACCCAACCATCTTGTCTAGAAATTTGGAATCCAGCAGAATGACTAGAAGTCATACTGCAGCTCTTGAAAAGTATGAGACTGAGCCGCCTGTGTACCAAGACATGAAGACAGCGATAGGCCTGCTAGAATGGTAACAAGAAGTCACACTCACAATGCAACCAAGTGATTTGATTTTAGGTTCACTGCAATTGGATCTTTGTAATTTTCTATGTTTGCAAGGTAGTGTGTTTGTTGTTTCTATTTGTTTATTTTATAATGCTGTTGTTGTTTATTGAATTTTTGTTTTTAACCTTCCTGAAAATGGAAAACATAGTTTTTCTGAAACGTTGGATTAAAGTTAATTTTTTTATAATACTGTGCGTGATTATTTACGGTAAAGATACTTAAAACATATATATATATATATATTATATAGATTATTATTTTTATTATATAGATAGATTATATATATAGATTAGTACAATGTTACGCAATGCTAAAGAGCACATACCCCTCGAGGCTCAGGGTGTTTATGAGGTGCCTTGTGCAATGTGCATCCTGTGACGAGGTGTATGTAGGACAAACTAACCGACGCATATCAGTAAGACGGGAAGAACACCGTGCTGCTGTCAACAGTGGCAAAGAGACGTCTGGTTTAGCCCAACACGCCAAGAAAACCGGCCATCTTATTAACTTTGAAAATACCAGTATGTTAGCATCTATCAAAGAGCTCCCAGTACGAATTATCCGTGAGGCTATCGAGATTGAGAAGCGACCGACGAGTCTCAATAAACGAGATGATGGACAAAGACTGCCTCCGTCCTGGAAGCCCGTTTTACAGCTTCACCAACAAAAACCACGTCCACCACCACACGTGCCACTTCCTGACAGCAACTGTAATGTAGTGACGTCAACACGTAAACAGAGCCGTCTTGTTGCTGACGTCACTACAACCAAAACCGGACCTATGACGAGGAGTAGATCGAAATTAGATAAATCGACGAGTGACGTACACGTAAACCAATCGAGATCTAACGACGTCGTGAGGATTGATCAGTCTGCGAGTGGACAGGCCCAAGGCAACAAGTCTCTGTCGACACGTCGCCCCTGAAGATGGAGAATGTGACTTCTCCGAAACGTCGGGCAGGGAGGGGTAAGTGTGAACCTCCTTGTTATTCTTCGCGGAGAAAAGCCCCATTCAACAATAATTATTTAACATATACCCGCAAAAACTTAAAATTAAACATATATATATATATCCGTCAGTTTTGATCGTAGACACTAGGGAAAAAAACGCATTTCATAACTCAAGCTACACATTTGAACCACGTTATTAAATATTTTCAGTTATAAAAAAGATATTTCGCTGAATAAATTATTTTCATCACAGTAGATTTGAAATGGTCGATGGCAGGTAGAAAAAACCCATGTTCACTCCCAAGCTTGCCTGCCTCGTTCCCGTCTAGCGATTTGAAAAAAAAGGTGGAAAGGGGAAAATGCACACAGAGGCTGTTATAAAGATAAAATTAATGAAACTCTGTGAGTGCTTTGTAATTATTATGCCAATGAGGAAACACCGATAAAATACACAAAGTTATATTTAAAGAATTGGTGCTACTATAGTGGAGCGACGGAATGAAAGAATGATTGAATGAAAGTCCAAGGTTCAATCTCCACCCGTGGCGCGGTGGCAAACCAGCATCACATGACAATAAACTAATAACAATTAACATTTGCTTCCCTTTTAGATAATCGCCAACACTGGTGAGATTTGCGACAGTGTTCTTCTTTCGTTTCCTAGACGAATGCACCATCTTTTGCGTTCCATAACGATAATCTATGTTCTCCATCGTGTACAACACATAAACTATCACTCCACGTAAAGTAATTTAGAGCATAATAATTAAATGCGCCGTAGGACTATTATTAGGGAAATAAATATACTCTACACGTTAACATTTTAAACACCAACTAAGAATCACACAAACATTCCTGTCACTAACTAAAACCTACAACTGCTACAACAAAAAATTGAAAACAACTTGGCATCAGTAGCTATGCTGAGGATGGTTTGTTTTGCTCAAAGAAAATATTGACAATAAAGGTTCATCACCCTGTCCAACCCACACCACCCTGCTTTCACCCGACCTCCTTCCACCCACCACCATAAAACCAACCCAACCCCGGCAACCCTCGCCGGTCCCGCCTGTCATAAACATTGCCCTCGAAAATTTGAAAATACTAGCGCTTCGATGCTAGCGTTACCTATCGGCTGAACGCTGAAGTTCTTAGTGCTAAATTTTGCAATATGCGTAACGATGTAAAAACCATACGAGTACTTCTAGAACCATCAGATTTTTACAGAGTACGTATTCAATTGTTATCTAGGTCAGTACGTTTTGATTTTTTTTTCCTGGTGAAATTCTACATGTTATCCGTTATTATGTTCGATGCCAATTGACTTTTTTTCCTCAGCTAAGAAAAATTATTATTCACAATTTGGTTAAGCACTAATCTAGATGACATTGTTTTCTGTGTACCTGATTTTTTGCAACAAAAACGAGCTATTACTTTCGGAGTTACATAGTTACGACTGACCCTCTCCGAGCGCATCAGACAGAGCTCTATGCATGCGACTCTTAATGTTGTGCACTGTACCAGTTGCAGTCGATAGCTTGAACGGAGAAAGAATCCGTAACATGTTTTCATTAGTGACCCAAGACTTAACCACATGAACACACGTGACGCATACGGGTGCGTCATGAGGACGCGCGTCCCCCCATACACATGACGCTCACGTAGTGCGTCATGCACATTTCAAAGTCTCCCGCCACCTTCACGTTCATATTCCCGCTAAAAGCTTGGCTGAAGTAGTTCAAGCAAGTTGCCCTTAGATAGCAGCACTAACTAGAATTATGTTCTCGTTTCTTGCAAGGTCATAACAGTAATCTTTTTGATGGCTGTAAGTTTCAACAAGTGTTTCCAAGATGGCTACGCTGCGAGTTAAAAATTACGGAATGAATGATGTTTCTATCAATAATCTTTTATTAGACAGCAGAGAAAGTGAAGCGAGTGTATCTAGTGGTTCAAAGCATGATTAATTTTCAAGTGATAGTGAGGAATCGGTGCAGGACAGTAGTGACAAGTCAGGAAGTGGGAGTGAAATTGATAGTGGGGGTGTGACAGATGATAGACAAGACAGGCCTAGGCAAAACACGCGGGAAAGTAGCCAAGTAGGGCTCCACATTGAGTTCTGCTATGAAAAATATTTCAAAAGCAAGTGCAAATGGTAAGAACAACAAAATCACAAATTTAAGTTTAAAAGGGGGGGGGGGGGATTTTTTTTTTTTTTTTACATTTTTGGGGTTTCCTGGTGTATATGGGGCCACGGAAGGACTTTAAATGGGTGTGTTCACCAACTTAGGCCTCTAACTTAACAGCTAACTTATCCTCTAACTTTAGGTGGCTGTTCATGATAGATGTTTTTAAACCAATCACACAACAATACAGATTTGCAGTGTTTACTTTTATCGCACCAATGCTTGTTGCCAATGCCAAATTGTCGGCTCGAGTCACTCTCTGATTGGTTCATTCTTAATGTTAAGTTAGCTGCTAAGTTTAAGTTTGGAGTTTGCAAACTTGCTGCTGCTGATAAGTGTAAGTTAAAGGCCAAGTTTTGTTCATGAACAGACATGTTGTTTTCCATAAGACAAACCTTTAAGTTGGCGGCTAAGTTATAGGGGCGACGGCCAAACTATGGGAGTGCCTACGCCCATGAATGTTATTTTGTGCCGCGTAGTGACATCGGGACTATTTACGCAGATACATGCGCGCAATAAAAATGGCGCACGACGAAAATTACTACTCCTGCTGGTCGTAACGCTGCCTTCTTGCACCAAAAGTTCCCATATCAAAACATTCAACAAGCTGTGGTGCGCCGCCAAGCGCGGGGATTTGAAAATGTGACAGGAGGACTGATAACTGGACGTTTGACCATGACTAATCTTTTTGACCCTGCCTATGCAATAAATCATATTATTTGCCTTAAATTGCATGTTGTTTGCTACTTAATTAAAAGCCAACTTTGTGAATTGTGTTTTTTAGATTTTATGATCTTATTGTTTGTATAATTAAATCGGACCTTGCAAAGGAGAGCAATAGAATAAATAAATACAAATAAATTCGTATTGACCTAGGCCCGGTTATTTCTCTATGCCTAGGCCTACTCAGTCACATAACTTTCTACCTTCTATTACGAACCCTAGCCCAGATGGGCAGGTTTAATTACTGATAACTGCTAGTATAATCGATTAGTAGGCGTTATAACGCAATAGGCCTACCTTCACAATATTCTGTGCACAAGTTTCTTCTATATCCACATTAAATGCAATTTTTTAAGCTATAGGACCAAGCCCAGAATTAACTCTTGTTTTATCCAATTGAATAATCCACAATAATGCAAATAGTGGTATACTCACCCCCATAGATACTAGTGCTCACCCCCCTTTGTTCTAATACATAGGCCTAAGTCCAAAACAATGTTAGGTTATAGGGATAAATAGGCCTAGGCCTAGGCACATTAAACATAAGACCAAAGGCATAGGCTACTTTAGCCTTGCCTAAAGTAGAATAGAATGTTTGCTTTATTCCATGTGATCCATGTGTCATTGTCAATGAACCACCTAGAGGGTTGTGCCTTGTCTAGTTCCAAACAGTTCAAAAAGTAGGCTAGCTTATTCTCTTGTATGTTAATGCCTAAGCAAGACAAGCCTTGGTTGCATGGAGCAGTCTTGGAAAGACCTCGTACTGTGCAGGGCTTGCTCAGCCCATGCAAACATATCTAGGCCAGTGGCCTAGGAGATTTTGCCTTGCAAAATGCACTCCTACAGTTCAAAATGTAGGTTAGGTCCAGTTTATTTGTTAGTGTGTAGGTAGGCCTACGCTCTTACGATGAGCACAGGAGATGTGACTAACCGTTAGGGTACGGTATCATTCAAAGCGCACCATCAATAAAATGAAGTGTGTTCCAATGTTGATGGTTCATTTATTCAGAGTTAAATAAAATGTAGGCCTATCAGTTGTGGAAAAATGAGCCCAAATTTTACAAGAAAAGTCTTAAGCTGGATTCGGAACAAAACATTCCCGTCACATAAAGTGTGTACGGTGGGTGCGTTGACGTTGAGCACAGGAGACGTGACTTACGTTAGGGTACGGTATCATTCGAAGCCCACCATCAATAAAATGTAGTGTGTCCCAATGTTGATGGTTCATTTATTCAGAGTTAATAAAATGTAGGCCTATCAGTTGTGGAAAAATGAGCCCAAATTTTACAAGAAAAGTCTTAAGCTGGATTCGGAACAAAACATTCCCGTCACATAGAGTGTACGGTGGGTGCGTTGACGTTGAGCACAGGAGATGTGACTTACGTTAGGGTATGGTATCATTCGAAGCGCACCATCAATAAAATGTAGTGTGTCCCAATGTTGATGGTTTTCATTTATTCAGAGTTAAATAAAATGTAGGCCTATCAGTCGTGGAAAAATGACCCCAAAATTTTACAAGAAAAGTCTTAAGCTGGATTGGGAACAAAACATTCCGTCACATAAAGTTGTACGGTGGTGCGTTGACGTTGAGCACAGGAGACGTGACTTACGTTAGGGTACGGTATCATTCGAAGCCCACCATCAATAAAATGTAGTGTGTCCCAATGTTGATGGTTCATTTATTCAGAGTTAAATAAAATGTAGGCCTATCAGTTGTGGAAAAATGAGCCCAAATTTTACAAGAAAAGTCTTAAGCTGGATTCGGAACAAAACATTCCCGTCACATAAAGTGTACGGTGGGTGCGTTGACGTTGAGCACAGGAGATGTGACTTACGTTAGGGTATGGTATCATTCGAAGCGCACCATCAATAAAATGTAGTGTGTCCCAATGTTGATGGTTCATTTATTCAGAGTTAAATAAAATGTAGGCCTATCAGTCGTGGAAAAATGAGCCCAAATTTTACAAGAAAAGTCTTAAGCTGGATTCGGAACAAAACATTCCCGTCACATAAAGTGTGTACGGTGGGTGCGTTGACGTTGAGCACAGGAGACGTGACTTACGTTAGGGTACGGTATCATTCGAAGCCCACCATCAATAAAATGTAGTGTGTCCCAATGTTGATGGTTCATTTATTCAGAGTTAAATAAAATGTAGGCCTATCAGTTGTGGAAAAATGAGCCCAAATTTTACAAGAAAGTCTTAAGCTGGATTCGGAACAAAACATTCCCGTCACATAAAGTGTACGGTGGGTGCGTTGTCGTTGCGCACAGGAGGTGTGACTTGCGTTAGGGTGTGGTTTCATTCGAAGCGCACCATCATTGGAATGTAGTGGGTGTCCCAATGTTGATGGTTCATTTATTCAGAGTTAAATAAAATGTAGGCCTATCAGTCGTGGAAAAATGAGCCCAAATTTTACAAGAAAAGTCTTAAGCTGGATTCGGAACAAAACATTCCCGTCACATAAAGTGTGTACGGTGGGTGCGTTGCTTTTCCGCTAGTTGTGAACTACCAGCAGAATCACGCGTCTTGTAACGTCATGAATCCAGCTTAAAAACAGCAATTGCGTTGCGGCCTACCATTATCTGTACGAGTAGGCCTACTGTAGGATGCAACTATGATTATTGATTACGATCCAAATGACAACAAAATATCAAATGCATGCATCAAATTATTCTTTTAGGTACCTACAGTATGAAATGAAGTTGGCTCGTCCAACGAGGACATAGGCCTAATATTGTTAATGTAGGCTTAGGCTCCACTAAGGTAGACTAAAGACTAGGGGACCAGATAAAGAGATTTGAAATGTTGAGTGGGGATGGGACAAGGTAACTTTACAATATCTATATTCTATAAAATTATCTAAGTCTTTTGCAACGTATATTTAGAGTTTCTAACCCGCGCCGAATGCTAGTAATATCAACAAGGTCTAAAGGCCTACAGATAGAATAATTATTGTTGTAAGTTAGTAACATGCACAATCAAACAGAGGCATAATATTTTATAGTTTTGGGAAAAATTTTTTGAAAATGCATAGGCCTAGATGCTGGATAAAAAACATGAAAATAAGATAGGCCTAGGCCTACAGTTAAAATTTTGAAGCTGTGTGACAAATCCATAGGCTATTGCAGATGATTTCATTTGGCACTTCAAATTAGAGAAATGCATTATTTAGCCCATCTTTATTAAGCTTGTGATTTATATGGAATGTTTAGAAATTGTAGTAGCCCCGTTATGGCTATAGGCCTACGTAGAACTTACAGTACAAAAGGCATGGAAACTTATCTACTACGGGTAGGCATTATTAGGCAAGGTACTGTAAAGAACAATTTTTTTTAAATCACATTTCTTATATTACAAAATTTTACAATTCAGTACAAAACAAATTTCACTTTTTAAATGAGATAGATCGGCTTCCCCCATGGACATTGTCATGGCCTACTGGATCTATCATGGCCCGGCAGAGCTGCCGGTTGGTGGCTGGAGAAAATCTGTCATGTCGTAACTAATTCTTCGGGCAAATCATACCCCAGGGAACATCGGTAACCTCCTCAAGCTTGATGACATCACATGGGCAAAGTACTGCTGGAGAACAAGTGACCTTGAACAAATTTTAACATGTTAACAGTAGGTAAGCTTAAATACTAAATTACAAATGAAAGACCTCCTAGCAACTTGCAAACTGGTAATGCTAGAAAAGTAAAAGTAGGTTAGGTATAATTTGATAAAAATTATAGCCAATAAATTAAATAAATATATGCTGAGATCGCTCGTTGTGGATTGACGTTCCGAGTGATCATGTTTAAACTGGACCTATCATTTTATACTTCTTATGCATGTCGGAAGCGAAGTTTAACAATTGAAGGATTTCGATCGAAAGCTTATGAAGTATTGGTTACATGATCATATAATAGCTTTCGATTGTTTAGACTAGGTATCGAGAGCATTGATCGATATTTTGGCAAAGTTAAACTTGATCTGTGATCACATTGCACATCTACTTCTAGGCTTTAAGCCTATAAGCCTAGTGGCCTGGGACTACCAGGTCAGTATATTTTGGCGGTGCCGTAGCCTTACTACGGTAGAATTAACTAGAACAAGGCTATTACTTTTGGGGCCTACGGAGGAAGTTAGTGTGGCATTTTTCAATAGGTATAAAACAAGCAAAATATATCAATTAAGTTAGGCCTAATAGATGTTTGCTATTTAAAAAAAAATGGTTTTCAAGACATTTAGAATAGGAAGAGAAGACTTTGGCTAGAAAACTCTGTCAGCTCGCTTCGAAAATGTTATATTAAGCCTACACGGTACGACGAGTTTACAACTAGGTCTAGTATCTAGCTTAGACCTACCCTTAGCCAGTGCATCTTACCCCTGGCCCTACCTTGCATTGACAAAGAGTGGGGTAAAAATTAAAGAATAAAAAGTATAGACATAGTCCGTTATAAACCAAAGGTATCGCACAAGGCGGGTAATGTGCACATTGAATTTTTCGAGACCCAGCGTACGAATATACTCCCGAGTAATTAATATGCTAGATCTAAAACTATCGTAGCACTCTAGTGATAGGCCTACGCAACTGACTTGAGTTTGTGGTGTTTTCACCCTAAATATAGGTTTATTATTGACGCGGTGCGGCAACCTACGATTCCCTACAAAACATTGTAAAAAGCTTTTGGACACCCTCAACCGAACAAATTCCAATAAAAGAACATAGGGTCTACACAATGCAGCCTAGGGTATTGGCTAGCTTAGCAGACTAATCTTAATTAAGCCTAGCTATGCCTAGGACTAGCCTAGGACTAGTGGTTAGGTCCCACAATAGGTCCTTGGAGGATTAGTAGAATAGTCTAGGGCCTAGGCCCCAACACATTAATTTATTCATCCAGTTGAAGATAATCCACAAAGGCCTTCATTCATAGGCCCTACAACAAGCAGCCGAGGCTGTGTAGGCCTAAGTCATAAGCTATGACTACACTAACCCATTAATACTGGCTATGCCTAGGCCTAGCCTAGCCTTAGCTATTGTCTGGGCATGAACTCTAGGTCTTCATGGCTACGCCTAGGCCTTTTGCTTCCAAATCTATTACCAAAATACAGGTTATACAAGCAGCCTAGGCCTAAACTGTATAAGTCATAGGCTAGGCCTAAGGCCTACACTATGTCATTAATACTGGCTAGGCCTAGGCCTACCCTAGGCAAAAGGCCTAGGCCTAGTGCCTAGCCCTAGCTATTGCCTGGGCATGAACTCTATAAGTCTACATGGCTACGCCTAGCCCTAGGCCTTGTGCTTCCAAATCTATTACCGAAATGCAGGTTATAGGCCTAGCCTAGGGCCTTTGTGTTGGCCTAGGCCAGGTCTATTTAATATCCCTTTGCATGGCCTAGGCAAGCCTGTGATTTGGTATCTGTCAGATCTCATTTCTGTTGTTTACTAAATACTACTACGGATTTAAACGATATTTTAACGCATACCCACATGGAAACAGAAGTAATAAATAAAAATTGGTCGAAATTGAACAATTGTGCATGAATAAGTACTCACCTGTTGCAGAAGCGAAATTTCCAAAGTATTCACGTTTTATTCATGTGAACAGAAAACAGCCATTTTTATTTCTGTGTGCACCCACGGACGGCAACTTGACGTTCGTGACTGAGCACGAACTACTTTCATGTTGCAAAATTTAATTAAGTCGTTGTTAAAAACAACTCTCTACTATTACGTACGTATTTAATAATTATAATTGATGGTATAAAAATGGTATCAATAATATCATTCAAACATTCAGAAACTGCGTATTTATGAAGTGCCCGGGGCGGTTTGAATCTGGTTTGAGTCTATGACAGACTAACCAACCGACCATACCTTGGAGCAGCCAGGAACGGGCGCGAAAACGGGCCATAGTCAACTTTTAGGTTGGTTATACTGCGAATGTACGTCATAACTTATAATTTATTCGTGACGTAGGCACTCCCATAGTTTGGCTATTATAGTGACTGCGTTAGTTGTGAATGGGCCTTTATCCTCCTTTCAAAACTTGAAGGCTGTGCTGGGAAGAAATGTACAAAGTTGTCTCCTTCATTGATGTCTTTGGAGTTTGGACTCAACAACTCCAAGCCACCACTTAGTCATAAATGCATGCCACAATCATTTACTAATTTGTTTGTTAGGCTTGAATCTCACCATAAATAAAAAAATAAAAAAATAAATTGTATTTAGAGTCTACCCACTCACTTATATAACTAATTTTCAGTGGGGGACAGTAAATCAAAGCGACTAAGCCTACCCTGTAGGCTCCGACGCATTTGAACTTCTTCGTATTTGATTTGGATGTTAGAAACATTTGACATTTGCAATCAATAAGTGACCATTTAAAGCACGCCACTCCAGCGGTGTATTATAGGCCTACTTTTCAAAAACACCATATCTACCAGAAATTAAGAAAATAGCTCCAAATGTTTCTAAACTTTTGTCTTATAGATGGGGCAGCAAGCCAGTATAAAAACCACAGTATAAAATATTCTTTAGCTGTTGCAATCAGGGCTCGAATTTAACGCTCACCCGAGGAGAGTGTATCGTTGCGCGGAACTTTTGGAAATCACTCGCCCAGCGGGCGAGTGATTTTTTTGGTAAGCCGTAACATAAATTGCGTACATTACGTTTCAAACTAAGCAGTCAACAGAGCATGGTGCGCAAAGTCCTCAATAGAGTGCGCCATGAGTTGGTTGTTGAGCCTTGACTTCTGGCGTCCTGACCTACACCAATCTTGACATCCAGTCGGAGCTTGTCACAGCGTGGCTGCTTTGCTGTGTGTTTCGTGCGATTGTGAATGTGGAATATTTAGTGTTGTGTTAGTGTTACTGTGCAGATCTGTGCATCATTTGTTGCTTGTAAATTATGTGGCGGTATTTACAAGGAATTGATAACCCAAACAAGAAACAGAAACCTACTGCAGACAATGCAAAATATGAGAAGAATAGTGTGCGCCTTTTTCAAGAACGCTGGCTAACAGAACACACGTGGCTTCGTTTTGACCACAACTAAATTTTTTTTCCTATTATAGTAGTACTGGTAGTGGTTTGGAGTTGGAATACGGAAGTTAGTGTTTTTAATTTCGGACTAGTAAATTTACAAGAGCACTCGCCCAAATATTTTAAAATTCAAGCCCTGGTTGCAATCATCAAGCTGATTTTGGCTTTGAAGCCCAGTGGCACTTTTTTTAGTCACATGGAAAAGGACCATGTGACGGCATAGGAGAAACTGTTAAACGTCTAGAGTTTTCAGTTTACAGAGAGCAAAATACAATAAAATTTTGAATTCAGAAGATATGTTTGAATTTTGCAATACAAATATTCATGGGATAACATCTAGGTAGGTACTAGCCTGCCCCCTATGTAAGAACACCCATGGAGGTAGAAACATGTTTGAGTGATCAGTTTGAAAATGCTATAAGGAATACTTGGCCATTGACTTTTTAGAGTTCTCGTAATGAACCAAATTCAATGGCCAAGCAATTTTTTTTTAATGATTTTGAGTTTAAAATGTTTAGGTACTTTTTTTGCCACGGAAATGGTTGGCTTGGCGCTCATCAACAGGCGAAATGATATTACTTCTTTTCAATGCGAAACTAGGGTGGAAGAATGAAAAGATTGGCTCAAATTCTATATCTCGCAACATTCACAGCTGAAGACTTTTGAAGGAGAGCTTGGCTGCCGTTTTTTTTTTTTTTTTTTTACAAATTTTAGTATATTTGGGGATTTTTACTTAGGCCTAGGCCTACTCCTATCCTTTGCTAAACACTATAATAGAATGATAAGAAAACGTGTTTGAGCGATTTCAGTAACAAAGCAGAAGAGTTGACAAAACAGTTCAAACTAAAAAAATTAAAATACTTTGGCCTAGGGCCTACCTATTTTATTTTTTTTTTAATTACCTTTTCTGACGGAATGGCTCAGTAGGCCTGCCTACCAAATAATGAACACAGATTGAACCCAAACACTCACTCATTTCACTGTCCTTAGTTTGCCATCCCATGTTTGCTTTATGTCTTGATTTTACTTATTACCAACCTTTTTACTAAAATACTCTATACCTACAAAACCTTTAATGTCACTATTTTAAATATAAAGGACTTCCAACACGAAAGGACTTTCGTTTAAAATAGCGAAGTTAGGCCTAAAGGTTTTGAAGTTTTTTTTTGTTACCGGTAGACCCTACCTACCTACTATAACAGCAAAAATGTAATGATTATATTTTGGATTTTTTTTATGTTCTTGTAGGGTTACTTGCAGCGAGTAGGCCTACATCTCAGCATTGTAGGCCTAGGCCGCGTCACTCCTCACTACTTATAACTTAGTACTTTTGTTTATAAAACAGAATGAAATAAAACATGTAGGGTGAGTGCATTTTTTGGCACTTCATCGGTTAGGACGGGACAATTTTAAAACACTGCTGGAAAAGCTTAGGTATGCGGGGGGGGGGGGGGGCACAAACATTTTAATAATAATAATACTAATAATAATAATAATAATAATAATAATAATAATAATAATAATAATAATAATAATAATAATGCAAGACTTACGCACTTGGCCCCCCTCCCCGCGTACCTAAGCTTTTCCACTTTGTCCCGTCCCGACCGAAGAAGTAGGCCTAGCCCTTCCCATTTTTAATAGGCCTACCGGTATTATAAAGCTATGTTTATAAAATATACCGGTACGTTATTTAAATTAAATTTAAATTAATTAATGTTAATTAGTTTTAGTATTTTGTATATAGGCCTATCCTAAATCAAGTCTTAGTCTTTTGAAAAGACGTGTTTAATAGCTAGCTAGCTTATAATGTATTGATTAACTTGTATGTCTTGTCATAACATTGTAACATTATATGCTAGTATTAGGTAGGCCTATACAAAACAAGACAATAAAATGAAATGAAATGAAAAGTAGGGCCTACCGTCCGCCTACCTACCAGTACCTAGGCCTAGTTATTTAGGAACTTTTTCGGTTGGTATGGACCGGTTTTACAAAACTAGGCCTACTTGCGTTAGGTTTGCCGAACTTTCAGCTGGTTACCCTGCGCCGCGCTAGTTCTAGGATATTATCGATAAGAGCGCACCCGAAATCCTTTTCGTTACAAAACTATTTATTTTTTTATTTTTTTATTCAAAAGCATTTCATACAGATTCATCTGGTAGCACTCAAGGCTTCCAAATATTGAAAATAAGTCAATTTTTTAAAGTTTGTTAAGAATATGTTGAAATAAAGTCAGTGGTACTATAGAAGACCTTGTCAACAAGAAAATCGTTCAGCTTTCGCTTGAAAGCATCTCGCGTCGGAGCCTGTGTGATCTCTCTTGGAAGACAGTTTGTTACTTTTACACCCAAGTGGAGTGGGGTTTTGTCCAGCTTCTTTAGCCTGTGCCGCTCGACTAATATTTTCCCTGCAGTTCTTGTATCATGGTTATGAACGTCGGCTCCTGTGACCGTCAGCAAGGGATTGTCCCTAATGAACAGGGCCAAGGCCTTAATATGAATACCAGGAAGTGTCATGATACCAAGAGTTTTGAAGGCTGCTCGACAAGATTCTGTTGGTTGTAGTGCAGCTATGTATCGGATTGCTCGCTTTTGAAGTCGAAACACCCTTATACTATCGGAGGCACCACCCCAAAACAGCACTCCGTATTGGAGATGGGACTGGAGAAGAGCAAAGTATGCAGTTTTCACCGTTTTCACAGTGCATTGTCTCATTAGGATTTTTATGCTGAAACATGCTGTGCTTAGCTTCTTACATAGTGAGTCGATGTGACTACTCCACTTAAGCCTGTAGTCGATGATTAGACCCAAAAACTTGGCGTCCGTGGAGACCTCGACCGGGACCTCCAGGTGGGGTTGCTCCCCCTTTGCGGCAAAAGCAATGGCTACAGTCTTGTTTATATTAAGTGCAATTTTATTTGGATGACAGTATTGTTCAAGCTCCATAGCTGTTTGATGCAATGCTTGCTCTAACTCGTCAGTGGTACCGCCAGTCAGAACAGCACTAAAGTCATCAGCAAACTGGGTTTTTGTTCCTAGTTGTATATTTTTTGGCATATCGTTTACATAGATGCTGAAGAACGTGGGGCTAAGGACCCCTGGGCCCCGATTCATGTACATTTAACCCAGAGTTAGGGCGAGGTAAGGAAGGAATAGGACGGGTTAGGTCGAACCAATGAACAAGCTCTATGTCACTGTATGAATGACGATTAACTTATCACTGCAACTTAGATGATTGTTTCATTGGTTTCCACCGCCATCTAACTTAGTAAGTTTGACGACGAACTTTGCTAAATGTCGCCGTGTTTTATTTAATTTTTGATGTTTAATGAGAATTTTGATGCGAGTGTGTTGTACATCATCGAATTAAAAGAAATACGTATACTCTTGCCGTAAGTTATGGCATAGCCTAGGACTATCGTATTGTTTTGATTCCAAATGAAGTTGCAATTAGCCGTCAAAACTTGTAATTCTTTAGGGAAGTGTGTCGAAACAAGGCCATGCAGGCTAAGTAAGGCCTAGGGCTTGTCAAACGTGTATTGGTACTATGCATATTTCCAGGCCTATAGCCTCCAGGAACAATAGACTAAGTCTATTAAATTATAAATAATTTTCTACAACTAAGCCTAGGTCAATGCCTGTTTCTGTTATGTTTTTTGAGCGCAATAACAATATTTTTCTAGTTTAACGTCTAGGCTCAAAAATAAAATGTCCGCCTATCTGTTTACAAATTTTGGCTACCTCCGAGGCAGCATAAATCGGTATTCATGAAGCATTGACTTGCCCTAACTCTCGCTAACTTTCACACCACCGCTAATCCTGGCAAGCTCGGGGATTAGGCCGAGGTAAGGCCGAGTGGCAATGACTATATTTTTAGGTAAACACATTGTTTTTTACAAAATACTAAACAAGAATATCGAAAATGCGTCTTTGTGAGTCGATTCTATTTTAATTTGAAATTAATAGACATGTAACTTTTTGAATTGTGTCTTGGCATTAACTTGATGGGCCAATTTGTGTGGGAGTGCAAAATCCATTTTTCTCACCACTTTAGGTGTAGTCATTAGCGCCAAAAAGGGCATAAGTATAGGGCGATATTGAACAGTAAATACATTTTGCACAAATAAGGGCCTAACTAGTACGTGTCACAAGTTAAAGGTCTTATAAACAACATATAGACTCGAACCCAAAAAATTGCATTTTTTTACAACGATTTGGTGCAAGAAATTATTTTGTCGTTGTGCCGTTTTTTTTGTTTACCATATCTCAGCCGGTTATAATTACTGGTAGTCGACACTTGTGTGAAAAATTTCTTTACCAGACTAAACAACGAAAGTCTGCACGGGGATATAAAGTACACACAAATAACAGACAATAATTTTAAAAATGCCAATTACTGAGTGTAGCATAACATAAATAAACAATTATTGGGGCAATTTTAAAAGGTAAAATAATTTGGATCAAGCAGGTTCCGAACTGGGGACCCTTTACGTGGTAGTTGACCATGCTACGCACTACTACGCCACGACGCGGCCGTCCTTCGCGTTAGCTTTGAGTGGTACATCGTTGGTCTTGTTGTTAGCGTATCTGCTTGCATCAGTTCTTGTCTTAGGAGTTTGTAAACGGTGACTTTGGAGCCGTCCTAGCAACGAAGCACATAATAAATTCAGAGTTGTTCTGAATCGGCCTTGTTGATTCTGGCGTGGATCCGCGGGTGTTTGCACTGTCCATACCACTGATTGCTATATTTCCTATTACAAATATCGATCTTTGGTTGGTTATCGCTCACTCGTCGATTGCGTCGGGCCTACAGGGTTGGCTTGGTCGCTTTGATTTACTGTCCCCCACTGAAAATTAGTTATATAACTGAGTGGGTAGACTCTAAATACAATTTATTTTATTTATTTATTTATAACACGAGCCTCACGACGCATTCAGATAACTATTTATTTAATGGTATTATTAAGGGCACTTTTTACACTTCAAAGCCTTCTGCCACATTTAATTACTGTTATAATCGACTATTTATAAAGCATGCACGTTATTACTCATTTATTCTGGCGTAATAACATTTGAGGTGAGGTTTCTGCCGTCGTCGGTGCAAATAGCCACTACCTCCGCCTGTAACTCTTGGTGTTAGGGAGTATTTGGCTGAGGTAGGGGTAGGGCGAGGTAGCGAGTGTTAGCTCAACGTACATGAATCGGATTTGACGTTGCCCCTCGCTAACTCTTCTTAACACTGCCTAACCCTGGGATAAAAATGTACATGAATCGGGGCCCTGGGGAATTCTATAAATGGAATTTTCCCAGTTTGCTTCTCCGCTACCGTCTCCTAACCGCACACTTTGCTTCCTTCCCGTTAGAAAGGACTTGACCCAATTGTTTTCGGGACCTGTGATTCCATAGAATTTAAGTTTTTCTGTAAGAGTGGCATGATTTACCGTGTCAAAAGCCTTGGTTAAATCAAAAAAGACTGCTCCTACACTCAGTTTATGAACCAGAGCATCTTCCACTGCATTTGTCACGCGAAGGACAGCAGATGTGGTTGAGTGATCGTTTCTAAAGCCATGCTGTTCAACGCACAATAAGTTGTTTCTTTCCAAGTGCTTAACTAGTACGATAAGGAAAAGCTTCTCCAATATTTTGGAGAATGCCGTTGGCAGTGCAATGGGGCGATAGTTAGACATATTCGTTCTTTCACCTTTTTTATAAATTGGCTTTATGACAGTATACTTCATTCTTTCGGGGAACTGACTGGTGGTAAACCAGTGGTTAAAAATGTGCGTAAGAGGTTCCACAATTTGGGGCGCACACTTTTTTACTACCAGCATTGGTACTTCATCCCAGCCTGTTGATGTTTTAGGTTTCATATTTCTTATAACTGTCAGTATGTCATTGGGTGTTAATGTGGGTATTTGCAAGGCGGGGATGTCTGGTTGCTGTTGTGAGTTTTGCAACAATTCGAGGCATTTATCCGTTGTGTCCGTGTGTACATTCACAACATCTTCAACTGCTTTAGCAAAGAAACTGTTCAAGAGTCTTGCTACTTCTAGCTGGTTTGTCACTCTTTGTCCGTTTTCATTTATAAGAGAAATTTCTGGAGCATCCTTTTTAGTCTTCCCGGTGATTTGATTGACAATGTTCCAGGTTGCTGCTGATTTGTTGTCTGCTCTTGCAATTGTTGCTTGATGATAAGCTTTCTTGGCTGACATTACTGTTCTTCTGAGAAGCTTGGTTAGGCATTTGTGTTCCAAGGATGCTGGTCCTTCAGGATTTCTCTTTGCTAGGTACCAGATGTCTCTTTTCGTCTTCGTCATTTCTCTGATGTCATTTGACAACCATTCCTTGTTATTTATTTGCTGAGATGGTTTGGTAAGAGTTTTGGGAAAGCATTCCCAGAACATAGGTAGGAACTTACGAAGGAAGTTATTAAATTTTATATCCACGGTTGCTGCATTGTAAACATCATCCCAGTCTAGGGAGCTATCCGAATAGTGCCAAAACGCGTTCATTCCCTGGTCTCATTCTCGTTTTACGTCACCGTTAGGCGTCATGATATCCATGACGTAGCTAGTAGCATCCGAATAGTCGAGCGCATGATCGAGACTCGCCGAAATCTGGGAATGAGAACAAGAATCGGAAAAGGACACCTGATCTTGTTCTTAGTAACTAGAACATGGCGGCTGTTTACGATACGTCCGATAAATTACATAAATAAATTAAAGATAAAATGCATGAAGCAATCTAGTAACAAGACCAGGAATCAGACCAAGAATAAGAACAAGACCAAGTAATGAGACCAAGAACGGCAAATAACACTATTCGGTTAGGTCCTAGGTCTGCCAGTTTTGCTGAGAAGTTGGAACAATTCTGAGGGGTGAATCTCCTTCGACTCTTAGTGCAATTTTTACTCTTTCCCATCTTGCCAATACTTATCGGTAGTTGTTTTTCAGTGTTTTTATTGAAAAAAAAAAACAGTGTTAAAAAGTTGGACCGCACCAACCGAAAAGGTACCGGCTAGCCTAGGCCTAGTAGAGTCGAGGCCTAGGAGGGAGGATATTTGGGATTTGGCGGCTAGGGCCTAGCCCGGTTCCAACACAATGTCAAATGGATAGGGTGTAGGCCTAGGGGCTAGGGCCTAGCCTATCCTAACCGGCACTCTATCAATTGGTGTTTCCCAACTTTTCAACACTGATATTAGGGGAAAAGTAGGTTAGGGGGAGTGGGGGGCTCAAAGCACGTATGTTTTAATAATAACAATATTATAATAACATTATTTCTTGATTTGGTTAGTTGGGAAACACTCCCGTAGGTGTAGGCCTAGGCCTAATTGTTATTAAAAGGGGCGGACTTTTTTAGTTTCTAAATTGTAGTAAATAATAATGATAACATTGTAAAATATATACGCGCTTCGAACCCCCCCCCCCCCCAACCCCGGGCGCCGCTCACCCTGACCTACTTTTCCAGCGTTGGGGAACACTAACCGAAAGAGTAGGCCAATGGCACCAATGGGTAAACAGATGGGTCAAGGAATTTCTCAATGACAGAAGACAGAGGGTGAAGGTGGGGGAGGACCTATCCGACGAGGTGGAAGTGACATCAGGGGTACCTCAGGGGAGTGTGCTGGGACCACTACTGTTTGCAATATACATTAATGACATAGCAGACAGAATGGGAGCAAAGGTAAGGCTGTTTGCAGATGACTGCGTTATTTACAGAATAATCAGTAAAGTAGGGGATGTAAATGACCTGAAACAGGACTTGGATAGGCTTGGTGAATGGGTAGAGGGAAATAAGATGAGCCTAAATGTAAGCAAATGCAAATGGGTAAGATTTACAAGGAAGAGGACTATAGGTACAACGGTTAGGGGATGGATACTCATTAATGGGGAAGGATCTTGAGAAGGTGGAGAAATTTAAGTACCTAGGAGTATGGTTACCGAGTAAGCTAAGCTGGGAGGTCCAGGTGAATGCTACCACGAAAAAGGGTTTTAGATGTCTGAGCTTTGTAATGCGAACATTGAAAGGGACCAGTAGTTAATTAAAGGGGCACACTTAAAAAACGTTGGTGAGACCTGTAGGGCAATTCCACGGTAACGGAATTACATTTCAGAGAGGTAACAGCACATTCAAAAGACAATATTTCAAATAAGGTAACCTTGTATAACTGTTCTATAAACTGACTTAGGCCTACATAGGTTAGGACTTCAATTGAACTAAATTAAGCACAAATTTATTTTATTTTAAAATTATTTTAAATGAGTCTTCTTGCAGGTTTTTGACTGGCAACGGAATTACGCTGAAAGTGCCATGTGTCACTGGTTTAGTTGACAATTGTTAAAAACCTGTGAATGGTGCAATAAAAATATCTATTTTGCAGCTTCTACAACATCTAGAAGCATAGTACTAAACATAAATAACATACCTTCATTAAAAATAATTAAATTACTTTATTTAAACTGTATTTATATTCGGTAACGGAATTACCCCAGCAAATTACACATTTAAATAATGCTTGCATGTGGTTTAATTTAACTCTTAATGATGGTGTAATGCAAATTATTGAAAATGTTTAAGGATGTTTGGCATTTTGGTTGATATTTAAACTGTTTTAGGAATTTATTTTCGGTAACGGAATTACAAACCTTGGTAACGGAATTACCCCAGCGAATGATAAATTTTCGAAATGCTTGCATATGGTTAAATCTAACTGTTAATGATAGTCTAATGAAAAAAGGGTGAATTCTAAACAAAGGAGTCTACTTTATCAATATTTAACACTGTTTTCGAAGCAATAGTGTTCTGTAATTCCGTTACCAATGAAATATGGAGTAAATACATATTTTTAAAACTATTTTTGATTAAACTCTTCCTTATTTTAGTGAAACATTAGAAGAAAACTACTTTTGTTGTCAATTAAGTATACAAATACATAGATATTTTAAAAATAATTGATTTTCGGTAACGGAATTACATTAGGAAACAGTGTATTGGTAAAAAGAGTTAAATGACAAAATGGCTTAAGTTCGTACAATTATTTAACTATTTTTGTATTATCTAGTCAATACAACATGTAAGTATTGAAAGGAGTTTAAATGAATAAGTTTTTCCTTAAAAACATACCCAAAATTTAAATACTAACTAAAATATGTTCTTACTAGGAAAACGCTAAAGTCCCGCCGCGTTGATGGATGAGCTTTTTTTTAAGTTTTTAGTTTGCGTGAGATATCTTTACTTTTGCAAGTGCTTTGATTTGCTGCCTACGCATTGTAGGTGGTTGTTGTCAAGTTTCTATTGTTTCTTGTCAATTTGTTATTATTTACCGTAAAAAACTTATATTAAAGGCTTTTTTGGTCTTGTCCTAAATTTTTCAACTTTTTCTTTCAAAAGGTACTTCATCACCATAACCTTAATGTCCATGTGAAATATGAACGTAGTAGCCCCACCCATTTGGTCGGAATTGGCCCAAATGGCACGAAAATATCACACAAAAAATCAAAAAACTTATATTAAAAGCTTTATTTCTATAAATTCCGGCTAACTTTTTCAACTTTTTCTTTCAAAAGGTACTACATCACCATAACCTTAATGTCCATGTATAATATGAACGTTGTAGCCCCACCCGTTTGGTCAGAATCGGCCCAAATGTCACGAAAAAATCGCACTAAAAATGGAAAAAAATCGTAAAAGTATGATATTCATGAGAAATATTTCTTCGATTGTACCCAAAAACAATACACCTCTAAGTTCAGAGATTTCGAAGGTCCCCTCAAATTTTCATCAAGATCGGATATGCCGTTTGCCTGGTAGAGAGTTAACAAACAGACAGAAAAAACAAACAAACAAACAAACAAAAAAAAAAAAAAAAAACACCCGAGCTAAATTTTTTGGGGGTCAGTGAAATTGAAGTCTTCGCTTCGCTCATCCAACAATGTTCTCCAACCTGCAGTGGTATAGTGAAAATTAAAATGCATGCAAAAGTGAGAAAATATATAATTTTATGGACTGTCATAAATTGTTTCCAAAGCACAACATATTAATTTACTTAAATTTTCATGATATACATTCCTACAAAAATATTTCATTTTCTCTAGTCAGGGACACTTAGCTGTGGAATTGCCCTGTAGTAGAGTACCCTACGCTGGGTCTGTATGGGATCCGTATAGGAAAGGGGAAATAGATGAAATTGAGGCGATGCAGAAAAGAGCGGCAAGAAGGGTCCTAAGGAAGGGAAACAGGTGGAAGGAGGAGGTGATAAGTGGGCAGCTAGTAAGGACGTATGACAGTGTTACAACCATGGTACAGGATCTAGGATGGGAAAAGCTGGAGGATAGGAGAAGGATTGACAGATTAGGGAAAATGTATAGGGTGACCAGGGCACATGAAGGATGGGGGGAGATGAATAGTCAGCTAAGGAGGGCAAACTATGTTGCCAGAGGGGATCATATGTGGAAGTATGAGAGGGGAGCATAGGCAACGGACGTAGGCAGAAACTCATTCTTGGCTAGAACGGTGGTGGAAAGGAATGGCCTACCAGGGGGAGTAGTGGAGGAGGAACTTTTTCGGTTGGTATGGACCAGTTTTTAACACTGTTTTTCTTCAATAAAACCAACGTAAAACATTCTATAATGAGTAATATTTAATAAATACCTAGTGATTTATATTATTAAAAAATACACGTACATGTTTCATTTCATTCTGTGTTATTAATAATTGTAAGCTAAAAGTAGCGAGGAGTGACACGGCCTAGGCCTACGAGGAGTGAACTGGGCATTTGTCATCGTAAAAATGAAAATAGACACCATTGGAGATAAAGTGGACTTCACGGGAAGATTGGTCCACAGGTACCAAGAATTTCCTCCCCTCTTTACCACCACCAGCCACCACCTTCCTGGCCCGAGCAGAGTGGACAAGAGGTAGATCGTATCTATCTAATAGTCGCTCGACCCTCCTATTGATGGTCTTGAAACCATCCAATTAAATTATTTTTGCTTGAATTGAGTTAAATCCTTCCTTCCTTTCATTACGTAAACTGTTGTGATTTACCTTTTAAATGCCCTTTAATGTTAAAGATTTTAACTTAAATGTTTCACTGAAGTAAAATCAACACGAAAATGTTTTTGAATGCTAAAAATTGATTGAAAACCAAGAACTTAACAGTATAGGCCTAATATACAACACACTTCTTCATCAGAAGTGCTAAGAATATTTTGTAAACATTGTTAGTTCTCAATCAATTTTTTGCGTTTAAAAACATTTTCGTGTTGATTTTATTTCAGGGAACATTAAGTTAAAATACATTAACATTTAAGAACATTTAAAAGGTAAATTACAACAGTTTATGTAATGAAAAGAAAATTAATTTATCTCTATTCAAGGGTTTAGAGACCATCAATAGAAGGGTCGAGGATAGGTAAGATCTAAATCTTGTGCACTCTGCCCGTCAGAGGAAGGTGGTGGTGGTGGTGGGTGGCTGTGGTATTTCAGGGTGGCTGTGGTATTTCTTGCTAACTTGTCACCCTAAAAATCACTCCTGTGTTTTAATCTGAATTTGTAAGCATTCAAAGGTTTTCAGATAGTGATTTTGCCGAAATAAGGTTATTTTGAGTTTCAGTGTGTGCGGTGAGCAAATACATTTCATTTAATTTAATATCTTTATAGGAATTTAAACATATTTAGATTTGTGTTAACGTCTTCATCATTGTGTACCTTGACGACAAGCTTTAGGCTTAAATACTCATTAAATAATTATATTTATTTAGTAATTTTTGAGTTCGTTGACATTAAAATCCTTCCCTTATTTTGAAGTATCATTGTGAAGCCAAATTTGTATCATAAAGTATTTTTTTATGAAGTAAATATTTAAAAAAGGATTTGACTTTTGATTTTCTGTCAAAAAATCAATTGGAACGTTCGCTTGTTATATAAACAAACTTCAAAATATTATTGTTTTCTTTTCTGACAGCAGAATTAGGCCTTTAGGGAATTTGATTTATATTCTTTCGATTATAACATTACAATTTCTTTCATTCATAATGGCTAAACAAGTAGTTAAACGTTGTACCGTATGTAATTTGAAAAAGAACAATAAAACTAAACGCCTAGAGTGCTCGGTATGTGAAGATATTTTCCATCGGGTATGTATAAATATGACCAATGAAATATTCGATTCAATACTTGGACCATGGGAATGTAATAAGTGTATAATCAGTTATAATAGCAGCAAGTGCCTTCAATGTGGCGTTCAAGATGTCTATGAACTGAAGAATCGAACAAGAAGAGTTTCGCCGAGATGGTATTGTATGAATTGTTTATTTCCCCCTCTAAGTGTACATGAAATTTACATGACAAATCTTGTTAATCATAATGTCGATAAAGAGCCTCAAAGTATAAATGATGATGTTGCTAAAGGTTTAGCTATATTGCCAAAAGGAATGAAGCATGGACATCTCAATATACGTAAGTTGGATAAGTATATAGATCAGTTGAGAGTTATTCTTGACACGTATAATTTTGATATATTTGCTTGCTGTGAAACATATCTAGATGAGTCTGTTCAAGACGGTTTTATTTCTGTTGACAATTATAAAATGCTAAGATTTGATCGTGAAAGGATAGGGGGAGGGTTGGTTATTTATATTGCTGAGAAGTTCATGTCTAGTGTAATTGAGTGTAAAGTTAAATTTCCGATAGATGTTGAGTTGCAGTCAGTTAAATTCTGGCTTCCGAATGTAAAGCCAATGATTTTTACAGCAGTTTATAAAGCTCCACACGTAAAGTTAGAAGAATTTTCAGATTGTTTTGATAGTTTAGTAAATGGGTCATTCTCAAACGTAATGACCATATTGAAAAAAATGCTTGCAAGAAAAAATTATAACATAAAATTGGATGCCTCCTTTAACAATACATTATCCAATAATTTGTTCTTACAGCCCTAAAAGGGTTTATCTAAAAAAACAAAATTTTTTTACATACAAGCATTTTCATCAATCCAAGTGTACGAAAATGTCATGACTGTTACCGGACATAAAAGTGACAATTGATGTAAGAAGTTATTTATTAAATCTATATTCATGTGCACAATAGTTTTAGTTACATTATCACACAAAACTAATACATTCAATAAAATACATACATTTTTATTTTAATCACTTTTTATAATACCAAAATGTCAAGAATGTTACTCAAATTTCAAAACCTGGTAATTAACTTACTAATACCGGTAATGGACAAATGGCAAATCAAATTTTATCAAGATCACTGTTAGCAATGAAGTATTAATATTATAAATAAGATTAAAAATGTGATTCAGTTATTTTAAACTTTAAATAAGACTTAATTTAATAATTAGCTCGGGTAACGGTGTTGACAAAAAGTAACAGTCTTGACAAAAAAGTTACTTTTCTAACAGTAATAATTTTTTTCTAAGATCATGTTGCTTGTTAGTGTACAAATCAGTCAACCTAAAGATAAAATCCATCTAATCCAACAAGTTTGTGTTGAGTTTAAAGTAAAGAGACACTACGGGTAACGGTCTTGACAAAAAGTAACATTCTTGACAAGTGATCACTGAAAATCAATAAAAACAAGTGTTTTGTTACTTTTGAGTATGGCAATGAATTACAACCTCTCCCTTCAAAACACATCTACAGTTGCAGGAAATTAATGCAGTAATCCACGATGCCCTTGGTAATGTTACTTTTTGAAAGTAACATACCTGACAAGTAACATGCATGACATTTCAACTTCATTAATTCATTAGCTGTTAACAATCCCATTTGAAAAAGTAGGATTATGTTTGCTATGAGCTGGAACTTGATTGTAACTTAACTCAATTGTTAAATAAAATATTAAATACAAATTAAATTGTTTTATCTTGGTAACATTCATGACATTGAATTAAAATACTCACCGTTAAAATGTTTACTTTTCAATTTTAAAGAGTTCTCATGTCAAAACAAACCAAACTTCCATGATGCCATGTCAGGAGCTGTTCTTCTTCTTCTTCTAGATTGATCCACTGCCTTCTTGAAAAATTATTTAAACTCTTTTACAATGGTAACAGTCATGACATTATTATGATTGCCACATTAGGGACAAACACTTTCCACTAGTTATTGTTTGAAAATGTAAATTGTTAAAAAAAGTCACTAACACACAGTTATTAACTGTTATTTCTGCATTAATTCCAATCTAGAGACTAAATAAATTTTAGTCTTAAAGTCAAACATTTTACAAAAACACTTCTGGTTTTGAGGATAGGGACATGGGTTTTAACACATTTTGCAATACCCGACAGTGAATTAAAGGTCAACCTTACAAGATAGAAGTGCAAAAATTCATGGAGCTAATAAAAACTATAAGTATTCTGAAAATGTACAACCAAAATTTATGCAAATCAATATCTTTATCTAAAAAAAAAAAAATATTAAGGTGGGACAGCACAAGGGTCATTTTATTTGAGAATGACCCAAATAGTTTAAAATTGGAAGCTAATGAATTGTTTTTTCTAGGTGATTTCAACATTGATTTGAGTAAGAAGACATTACCAGTAAATAATTTCAAATTTCTCACAAGATCACATGGATTGGTACAATTGATAAAGTCTGTTACTAGGGTTAATAATAGGTCAGCTACTTTAACCCATCGGCTTACCATTAAAAATCGCTGCGCCTGGCCCCTCAAATCCATTTATTTTTTACGAAATGGGGTTGCGGAGCGCACCTCAGCAATAAATTCACTGTTCCAACAAAAATAACCCGATTTACTTGAAATAAAAACTAAAATGTAACCTAAATAAATGTCTAGGTGTATGAACTTTCCTTCGAATTTTTCTTGGTGTCAAAATATCACACCCCTCATCTTCGTCATATCCGTCAAAATATTGCAATAAGCTGTAGCCGCCATAGCGCGCGCGCCGCCATACCACCTACGAATGCAAACATAATCTTTCCTTCAAGCATAGACAGGCTAAAACTTGACCGAGTGACGAGCCAAACACATCGTTGGATGCAGCGAAGTGCGTAGAGTACATTGAGCGCGATCTCTTGGTGATTGGACGAACCATTCTCATACAACGACCGATGATGTAGCGCACTGTTCCCTTGCTGTTCCAGCCCGTCGATCCGATGGCCAGGTAAATCGGCGCGCATTTTAAACAGCCCGTCGATTCGACCGGCGAGAAAGCCGATGGGTTAATTGATCATGTTTATGCAAATCACAATGAAAATATTATTCAGTCAGGTATTATAAGTGTAGGATTAAGTGATCATGAATTAATTTATTGTGTTCGTAAGATTAATAAGCAAAAGTTTCTTCCTAAATTTGTAAATACTAGAAATTATAAGAATGTTGATTGGAAGCAGGTAAATGAAGGTATATCAAGTGGTCCCATTGACCAAATTGGTATGGCGGTAAGTTCAGATGATAAATTAGAAATGTTTGTTAAAGTAACCGTGGAAACTCTAAATGAGCAAGCACCCCCCTTGAAATTAAGAGTTAAAGGAAAACCAGCCCCATGGTTAACAGCAGATATTAGGAAATCCATGCATAGGAGAGACCACTTGCGCAAAGAATTCAGAATTTTTAGAAGGCCATCAACGTGGGAGGAATACAAGAAAGTTAGAAATAAGGTAAATAATCAGATTCGTTTTTCTAAGCGTGAGCATTTTAAGTCTTCTTTTGATAATGATATTTCTTCAAAATCTTTATGGTCAGTTTATAATAAGTTGACAGGTAACAAAGTGAAAAAGAGTGTAGCAAAGCCTCATTGACAGAGAATGGGGTATCCTACACGTCTAATCCTGACATTTGCTGTTTGTTACAGAAAAGTTTTGTTGTGAACGATGTAGATTTTTCCAGTGAAATTGGTAAGTTTAAAGATTTAAATAGAAAAGAAGCAGATGATCTCCCGCATGTAAAGGTAACTAATGAAGAAGTCATTTCAGCAATTAAACGCCTTAAAATTAAAAGCTCGACAACACTTCAAGAGATTCCATGCATAGTATTCAAGAAATGCGCATCAATAGTCGGATTATTGGCGTATCTAATTTCCCATTTCTTTCTTGTAGGTGATTTCCCAACACAGCTGAAATTGGCAAGGGTAACACCTATTTATAAGGGTAAAGGTAAAAAGAGTGATAGGAATTCTTATCGACCTATATCAACTCTTCCAATTGTAGGGAAAATTATTGAAAATATTTTGCACAAGAGGTTATTACATGAAGTGGATGCATCTGAAGGTTTAAGTGAAAACCAACATGGTTTTAGGAAAGGTAGATCAACGCAAAGTGCCCTTCTAGCATTTACAGATTTTATCTATAAAGGGATTGACAAGCGGAATGGTAAGGTTGGAGCTGTTTTTGTTGATCTTAGGAAAGCATTTGATTCAGTACCTTTTTTACCTCTTTTAATAAAACTAAAAACCAGGTATAACATAAGTCCTTATTTGTTATCAATATTGGCGGATTACTTTTTAAAAAAAAAATGTTTATCAATCTTGCAAAATATAGTTCAAAAGTATTCAATATATTTTGTGGAGTACCACAAGGATCAATATTAGGACCCCTTTTATTTATTCTTTACATAGATGATATATCTACTATAATGGGAGGAATCAATTATATCTTAGATGCTGATGACTTGGTCTTTTATTTAGAAGGTGTGGATGTTGAAGAGATCGTAAGACGTCTTCAAGAAGTTTTAAAGAGGATGGATGATTGGTTTAAAACTCAGGAACTTGATATTAATTATAGTAAAACAAATTTTATGATTTTTCATAAGGCTAATGATAGAAGCATGAATGATATTCATTTGACGTTGAATTGTAATGGTAAGCTAATTTCTAGAGTATATGAATTTAAATATCTTGGAGTTTTCTTAGATTGTAATTTAAATTTTAAGAAACATTATGAATATGTATGTAATAAAGTATCATCAGCAATAGGAATTATAAGTAGAATGAAGAGGTTTGTAACAGAGAGAATGTTGAGGTTACTTGTAGATTCTTATATTCACTCTATTATTGATTATTGTTTAGTGGTTTGGGCAGTAAGACCTTCTACCGAATATGTTGTACTTCAGAAGAGAATTGACCATCTGTTTGATTCAATTCCTATGAGCCAAGATTTACAATCTGATTGCTTCACGATTGAGGAAAGAATGAAATATAGCGTACTGGTAAATACATACAAAATATTGAAAGGTATGTATTCAGGTATTTTACCCAATATTTTTCAATTTGTTGATCGTGATAGAAATTCTATTCTAATAAACTCTTTGAAAGTTCCTAAATTAATTTCTGAATCATTAAGAAAGTCATTCTTGTACAGAGGAGTATCCTTTTGGAATTCAATTTCTTATGATATTAGAAGCCAGTTTACTGAGCTAGGAATAGTACAATTTAAAAGTAAAATTGAAGCAATGATAATGAATCGAAGAACAAAGAAGAATTGATTTTTACTATTTATTTGTGGGGCATTGTCTCTGTGTTTATGTAATGTTAATTTATCTTCATATGTTCTTATTTATGATTTTGCTGTTCTCTTTGTTTGTTCATTATTGCTTTGATTTTGATGTATTCAATGTATTTTCAATTGATATTTTTCTGCCTAGATTGTCTGGTTGCCGCCCACTGGTGGAACTTGCAACTTGAGTTAGGTGTCCTGTATCATTGCTGTGATCAGTTTTTGACATGAACAATTTTAAATAATTATATATCTGATATAATTATATATTAGAGTCAAGATCTTTTGCACTAAATTGTTATCAAGATTTGAACACAAGAATGATGGTTGAACACAAGAATGAAGATTCGCGTTCGGTGGTTTCTTCCGCGAAAGATTGATTACTCCCTGATTTGCTGTTCCTGATTTTTGGCAAACCTCATATTCGTTTGAGTGGGATCGTCTAATAAATCAGTTTTTTTCTTTTTTCTTTTCGTTTTTCTTTTTTAATGTTTTTTTTTTTTTTTTTTTTTCTTTCTTTCTTTCTTTCTTTCTTTCTTTTTTTTCTCTTTCTTTTCTTTTCTTTCTTTTTTTTTTCTTTGTCTTTTTCTTTCTTTTTTCCTTTTTTTCCCCCTTTCTTTTCTTTTCTTTTCATTCTACACCCTTTTTTATATTTGATTCATTCATTAAATGCATATAATATATATATTTTTTTTATTTGTTACCAAAATTGTTGTGTTTAAATGCATTGTTGTTGTAATGCTACTATTTCAAATATCTATGAAAATGTAGTTTATTGTTGTTTCTGCATCTATGTAATTAGATTTATTTAGTTGTCCTCCTTTGTAAATCAGTTTTTATAACTGAATAGGATAGACGTTAAATAAATAAATAAATAAAATAAAATAAAAAGAGGGGAGGAAATTCCTGGTACCTGCGGACAAATCTTCCCGTGAAGTCCACTTTAGTACCAACCTTTTTCACTAAAATACTCCACCTACAAAACCTTTAACGTCGCTATTTTTTTTAAAAAAAAGGACTTTCAACGGAAAAGTACTTTCGTTTAAAATAGCGACGTTAAAGGTTTTGAAGTTTTTTTTGTAACTATAACACCAAAAACGTGATGATTGTAGGCCTATTTTGTTTAAAAAAAAATTATGTTATTGTGAGGTTACTTGCAGTGAGAAGAACATTCTCATCATGGCAGGCCTAAAATGGCGCCCGAAAACAGTGAAATATGCGAGTGATTAGTGAGAGTTAACCTATATAATTGTATATTTTGTGAGTGATTATTATTATTATTATTATTATTATTTACCTATTTAACAATTTCTTAGGTACAATAATTCATTTAGATACAGACTTACGCTAGAGTTAGGACACAGGTAGATAGATCTACATCTATATGCAAATATTACTAAGCCATTATTAAGCAGGTTAGAAAGAGCTAAAAGCTCCATGACACATAGTGCTAAACCTGCTTTTTAAACTAATTAAAAATATAATACTAACTTAAATGAGGGTGATAATAGACGATAGTACAGAGTATAGTAGAGTAGAAGAAATAGAAACGTGGGTGAGTTTTTTTTATGAGCCAGACAACAAAACATAATAATATACCAAATTCATGTGCCAAGGAATAGCAGTGTTTGTCAATACAAATGTCATTAGTTAGTTAGATTAGTGTTAATAAATCGTTAATAATGAGTTATTCTTTATTTATTTCTCATTTGAAGTTGTTTTTCCTTGTTTTTAATGGGAAAAAACAATGCTAAGAAACTGGTCCATACCAACCGAAAAAGTTCCGTGGAGGAGAAGACTGTTAAAGGCTTTAAAAAACAAATGAAGCTGCTGCCAAAGGCAAATCCAGAACAGGGGCGAGAGAACGGGCAAGACTAGATCATGCCCATGATGCGAAGAGAGAGAGATGGGACAAGCTAAGGACAAGATACAGGAAATTGGGCATATGTAAAGTACATAAGTACAAAAGGAATAGCAGAGAGAAATAAGGTCAATTTTTGGATTGGATATTGCTTAACGTCTCATATTTATGCAACTTGGCTAATCGAGACGAAGGGAGGGACGTAAGGGATGACGCGGGGGGACAAGGGGTGGACAGGCCTGTGCTTGTCAGAACCAGCCACAAGCGTATGGGGAGGGCAGGCGTTCCCCCACGTCGTTGTCGTCTCCGTCTGTGCCATCATCCGTCCGTGTTGTTATTGTCGTCGCCGTCGGCTTTGTGTATCCAATCTCTTTTTACTGGCGGTGCGTTCCAATTAGAGGTGAGCGCGTGAGTGACTTTTGACTCACGCAGGGTCACGATCACGAGCGAACATTCTCTAATCACGCACACTCACGCATGAACGGATATTATCGCTACACGCTCACGCACACTCACGCTAAAAATTCATTTTGCCATAACGCACTCACGCCATGTCACACATCGTATTCAGTCACGCATAAGTCACGACTTTATTCAGATGAAGTTACAATGAATGTGTTTTAGGCCTACAATGTTATTTTAGCACTACTCACGACGTATCCTGATTCCTGACAGGCTAAAACAGCAACGAAATATGATGTTTGTTTATTGTGCCTACCTTACAAATAACACTACAGAGCTTGAAACAAATCACAACACAAACAACACTATGAGCAAAGCACACACCTACACTGACCGAACATAGCAACCAAAGCAACATACTGCACGAACCGCGAGAAGAGGACAACTGCAATAGGGTAAAGTGTGTAGGGTAGGTAGGAAGGTAGGAAGGTAGGTTCTAATTTCTAGAAAAGTTATTTATTCGTCGATTGATAGCCAAATAGATAACGTGACACGCACAATCACGCGTGTCACGATTCACGCGTGAGTCAAGTATCTTGCACAATCACTCACGACTAATTCCATTTAGTCCACACTCACGCACACTCACGATAAATGTCGTGAGTCACGCGTGAGTCAAGCGTGACTCACGACACGCGCTCAGCTCTAGTTCCAATGCTTCATTTTCACGCTAGTCTACTAGCCTAGTGGACTCATTTACCGAAAGTGAAGTCACTTGCAGGCGACCAAAGCTCCGATTTGGCTAGCAGGCTAGCAGACAGCAGACAGCAGGCGAAAGTGTACACTACGAAGCCCACTAGCCTGCTAGCAAAATGGCGGCCAGTAATTTCGCAGCCACAAACTTACAACTAGAAGCTACTTATGGAGTTAAAAGTGTAGGTAATGAATTGATGATAATACCTACTAGGGCTATAATAAAGTTGATTATAACAGCAAAGATAGGTTGGACCAGATAAGCTGTCGCACGTCAAGGTCAAGCGAGAGCACGGACGCCAACGTTGACAATTTACACACAACTGGCATTAGGTACGGCCTACCGTATTTGGTCATGTTATCGTGATATGTTATCACATAAATCAACATTTTATAAGCTGTGAATAAAGTAGTTCGTCCCACAGAGTCAGTATTTTAGCAAAATAATGATTTTAAGTAATCACGATTACAAATGTGTTTTTTTGCCTTGTTGGTAATGGTGTGTCCAAAGTTCCAGCTGTTTATAATGCCAACCTTGCCAGATGTGATGTCAATGTTTAGGAGCATCAAAATGTCTTGATTTTATTCGTACACTTCATAAATACTATATTTTTAGGATATATTGGGCAAAGCTTGGCTTTAAAATAGTCGTGTTTTTCTCCGAAAGCAGTTTTAGAGACCGTTATTTTATTTACTTTTTGCCGATCCTGTGGCCATAGTGCGTGGACGACAGTGCTGCGATCCCTCGGCGACCGACAGCTTATCTGGTTTTCAGTATACATAATATACGAACATCCGGTCAGGCGGTCACGCATTCTTTTCCATGGTTTCGTGTGAAAAGTGAGGTTAGGGTTGTTGTTGTTGCTGTTGTTGTTGAATCTACACCACCTGGATGCAGGGTGCAAATTGATGGGGGGGATGGGGGGGATTTCCCCCCTCTGGTAATTTCATCCCTGGCTCTGTTTTACTGAAAGGTATCCCTGCCGGGGATGGCTAAATCCCCACCTCTGGATTCCCATCTCATCTCATAACATAGGCCTACTAGGGAAACGCCAAAGTTGTTGTAAAACGAGTGAGTGAGCGCCATGTGTGTAGTACCCGGTATCATTCCCCATACTGGACTAGATCCAGCCTTGGGTATATAGGAGGAAATGGGATGTTCCCGGGTACTCAACACTTGGCTCACTCACTCGTTAACAACGACTTTGGCGTTTCCCTAGTTATTTAAATTGAACATTCAAAATGCGAAGCGTGTTCGAAACGTATTAGCGTGAAACATTAACCAATTTCCAAGATAAAACAAAACCAACTAATTTTTATTAGGTACCCATTTAACACCCCTCAAAAATAATATGTGGGTGTAAAAATATAAAAAAGTTCTTAGGCCTACTAACGGGCATCGAACCCCAACCCTCCGTGCGGTAGGCTAAATGCTTACCACTAAGCCATGCCAGCCAGGTAAATCTCGTCCCGCTAGCTGCTATTAAACAAATGCTATCGATATTTTAAAAAATCACATTTTAATTTATTGTAGGCCTAGGCTTAAATTGCAATGGATCTAGCTGATTTTGTTAACAGTTCTCAGTAAACTCATACCGGATGTATGTTTAAAATTTCAGCGCAATCTGTTCAGCGGTTCGGCTGATTTTTGACAGACAGACAGACAGACAGACACACAGAATCACAGAATGAAAGCCGTTTGAGTTGAATGGAGACACTCAGCCGCTCCGCTCCCTCGTTAAATCAATATCTCGTAATGTTAATAAATAATGCGTCAATTTACACATATTCCTTTCAAAATAATACCTCAGATCGCTTCTAATACCATCTTGAGGGCAATAATACCCCCAATTTTTTCCTCAGATTGCTTCTAAAGCCATCTCAAGGGCAATAATACCACAAAAGAAATTCGCCTCCGGCGGCTGGGGCTTCGCCCCAGACCCCGGTTTGCCAAAAGAAATAGGCCTACTATTCTAAGCCATCCCCCCATCTGCAAAGTCGTTAATTCGCACCCTGCCTGGATGGGCTTTTCTATCCATTTAGGAAGCCGTGGGTAGCCATAGTAGGTAGGCTTCAAAAGTGTATGCCCAAAGGTGTAAGTAGGTAGCAGGTAGCAGGCTAGTGGCTAGCCGTTAGTCGTTAGTGGCTAGCAGGTCAAAATCACATTAGAACGCACCCTGGTTATTCAATGCCGTCGGGGAGTAAAGGCCAATGCACAATTGCCCGGGAACGAGAACGGGAACGAGAACGGGAAGAAAGTTGAATCACACGTTAACTTACGACTCGATGCACAATAAAGCTTCCCGTTGCCGGTCGTTCCCGTATCCCGGCAACGCCAACGGGAACATCACCAAGTTTTAACTTTCCGTAACGTTCCCGTTCCGTATGTTACCGGAACCAATCGGAATCAAGATGTGCACGTCCTAAAACTATTTTATCAACTGATTGATGGTTTATACGCGAGTAATATGCAAAATAAATTGAATAAACATGAGCGGAATAACAAAACAACAAAATATAACTAACACACTTATTATTTGATTTGTTCCCGTCGGCTTGCTTCACGGGCTATTGTGCATCGAAGCCCTTAAGGCCGGTGCACAATTGCCCGGTAACGATAACGTTACCGTTAACGATAACGGGAAGAAAGTTGAATCACACGTTAACTTACGACACGATGCACAATAAAGCTTCCCGATGCCAGTCGTTCCCGTATCCCGGCAACGACAACGGGAACATCACCAAGTTTTAACTTTCCGTAACGTTCCCGTCCAGTAGGTACCTTACCGGAACCAATCAGAATCAAGATGTCCACGGCCTGTTAAAAGTGTACAATAAATGTATCAGCTGGTAGGGGCTAGGTATTTCAGTAAGGCTGTGGTGTATGTTATTTACCAGGTGTACCAAATATGCACAATAAATTAATAACAAAAATTGCATTGTTAACCAACGTCACATTTTCTTTCTTACCGTCGCTTCACGGGCTATTGTGATCAGAATACCTTAAAGTTAACGTTACCGTCTTCCCGTTATCGTTGTCGTTCCCGTTCTCGTTACCGGGCAAATTGTGCATCGGCCTTTAACGTTAGCGTCTTCCCGTTCTTGTTCCCGTTCTCGTTACCGGACAATTGTGCATCGGCCTGTAGGCCTAGTCAAAGGGAAGGGGAAAGTCCCCGACGACGACCCAGCCTAGGAAGAAAGGATATGTAGAAGGGAATGAACATGTAAATGGAAAGACAATAAAAAGGAAGGAAGGAAGGAGGAAACAAACCTAGGCCTAGGCCTACCACCGACTTTAGTCAATTGTGGGGGAAGAAACCAAATACCAAAAAAATACCCTAGGGCCTAGGCCCTACCACCTAACCTAGGCCTAGGGGCTACGCCCTAGCCCTAGGCCTACACAAAGCTTGGCCTAGGCCATGCAATACGATTCATACCGGCCCTAGGCCAATCAAAGGTTATGGTTTAGCTACCTGAAGCACAATCGCAGTAAAACCTTGTGTCTGCCTCTGTCAATCGGTGTGATCAAAGATAGATACTGGTGTGACCTTGCTGTGCTGAATGTGCTCGCCCAATTTGCTTACGGAAAACTTTTATTTATCCTGTACGGCAGTATGTTATTTGGATCCTGTCTGCCCGCTGCCGGTTCTGTTTGACAGTTTGATGAAGTAGGCCTACAGATCAAGGCTAGGGCCAGATAAGCTGTCACTCGCCGAGGGATCGCAGCACTGTCGTCCACGCACTATGGCCACAGGATCGGCAAAAAGTAAATAAAATAACGGTCTCTAAAACTGCTTTCGGGACGAAAAACACGACTAATTTCAAAGCCAGGCCTGCCAAATTATCCTAAAAGAAAGTATTTATGAAGTGTACGATAAAATCACGACATTTTGATGCTCCTAAACATTGACACACATCGCGAGGTTGGCAATATAAACAGCGGAACTTTGGACACACCATTACCAACAAAGGCAAAACAAAAACTTTCGAAATCGAGCTTACTTTAAAATCATTTATTCGCTAAAAATACTGACTCTGTGGACGAACTACTTTATTCACAGCTTATAAAAAAATGTTGATTTATGTGATAACATATCACGATAACATGACCAAATACGGTAGGCCCTACCTAATGCCCATTGTGTGTAAATTGTCAACGTTGGCGTCCGTGCTTTTTTTTTATAGCTAGTTGTTTTGGTGGGGGGTTGGGGGCAGTTGGGGGCAAGGTCTACTACATCTCCGCCACCTGGCGGAGGCTTCGTCTAACTCGCCTGTGTGGCACCTATGTAGAGAGTTGACGAGCCCGCTAGGCGGAGATCCAGCGGACCTGAGGAACTTGGCTTGGGCCGAATTTGATCAACCTTTCGCTCTTGTATGGCGCGGCGCGCGCCACCATGCTAACCGTCTCAGTAAGCGCGCGATCACATAATGTCTGCCGCGCGGTTCAAAAGAAATAGTTAACCTTATCAATAATATAATGCGAATAGACATATAGCGGGACAGTGAAAAAATATAACAAACCTTTATCGTGTCTATTTAAAATATACAGGACTATTTACATCCATAAACAAAAAAACTCAACACCTTTTAAAACGTTTCTATTTAAAATATTAACGGACTATTTAAACAAAATAACTCAAAACCCGTTTTAACGTTTCTATTTAATTTAAAGGACTTTCACCCGAAAAGGAGTTTTATTAATTGTTACATCCATAAACAAAAAACAAATACAAATCCTTAAGTTTCTCATTTAAAATATGAAGACTTTCCCACCGCGAAACGCGACTTTAATTAATTAATATCATCATAAACAAAAAACACCTAGACACCTTTAACATTCTATTAAAATATAATGGAGTTTCACCGCCAAAAGAGTTTTATTAATTGTTATGAATTTTAATTAATGTATAAAAGAAAACATAAAGAATACAATGTAAAAAAAAAAACACCTTGGCGGAGGTCGTGAACAAACAAATTCCGTTTAGAAGTTCGAACCCGCTACCACACTGCACACAGCGCTGTGGTGATCGGCCGCCTACAAACGTTGTTGGGTGGTAAACGCGGTGGCCGGCTGTGCCGGAAAGGTTAGCCAATACGGCTAAACGATTTCATATCGACCTTGAGTTGGGGGCACTGATATTACCGCACCAAGGTACTCTGGATCTCCGCCTAGCGGAGGATCGTCCTTAACTCTCTAGGTTAGGTCGTCGCAGCAGCGAATTAATGCCATTCTGGGCCTAACTTTTTGTAACGTCGTTATGGCCGACCACGTGTTATTCTTGACATGCTCTTTTAAAAATTCTTTTTATAAGTAATTAACTACGAAATATGCCGGGTTGTGCCAGCAATTAATTGTACAGGACATCTGATGAAGAATTTAGACTTATCGAAACACTGTTGCATAAAGAAGACGGGCGAAATGGCTACCAGTTTTAAAAGACGGGACAACTGGACTGTTCAACTTCTGATTTCAAGACTGAGGTTAAGTTTTCTTTAAAAGACTTTGGGCCCTTACCCACTAGGACCAGGTATTATTGTCTAGGCTATTGACCAGCTATTTAAATGTTTAGGTTTTTTTGCTCCATTGCCAATTGAAGGGCTAGGCCTAGGAGCCTAGCCTAGGTCCAACCTTAAGTATTTTGAGGTTACGGTCGTAAGCCTAGGCCTTTGTGTAGGGGCTAGGCCTATCCAAAGTTAATTCAATGCCTAGCCTAGGCCCTAGGGATTGGTACACAAAGGCCAGGCTAGGTCTAGGCATACGCCAACCAAAGCTAGGACTGATCTTAGTACACGCAAAGGGGCTAGACCCAGGCGACGTAATTTTGAATAGCTAGGCCTTATATCAGCGATTTACAAAAACAGTCCTAGGGCATAGCCCTATGCCAAGGCGGCCCTAGGCCTAGGCCTGGCTTAGTACCCCAGGCATAGGGCTAGGCCTAGGCTTAGGCTGTCCCTACATATATAGACTACTACTACTTACTAGCCTATACTAGAATACAGATCGGCATTATATATGCCTTACAGTTAGGCTGTATAGGCCTAGGCTTATATTTTTTTGTCCGATTGCTAGGCTGTAGGCCTAGGCCTAGCTGAATGTCCCATAAGGTACACCTTAAGACGGAGTTGTAGACGATATCGTTGGACATAAAAATTGCTGTTGTACATAACGTTCGTTGGGAGAGGCCCAATCGCTTTTCCATTTTTGGCGAAACTCCCGATTTCGGTTAAAATCCTTTGTAGGTACTATTTGGAAATAGAAACGTTAGGCCTTTGGTTTTGTGGTGTTGTTTTTTCCATCTAATGGTGTATTTTTGAGATTTCTGTGACAGAAATGAATGTGATTTTATTTTGGACCCCCCCCCCCCCCCCCTAACCGTTGCCTGCCAACCGAATAAGTTTCTAGTGTTATGTGACCGTACATGTATCGCTGATAAGCTAAACCGCATATGCTAAACGGACTGCCAAATGATGTTGTTATCTAGGCTTGTAAGATTTCATTTAATTAGTTTTTTAAGATTAGGCCGCAGCCTGGAGATCTGAGACTGTCCAACCTTTCACACCCTGACACAACTATTTCAAGATGAAGAAAAAACAGATACGCCTACAAAATGTCCAGGTTTGTACGTTTCTACGCTTTGGCACTGTAGTGATCCAATGATGCTTTAATTAGCTCATGTAGTCAACTTTCCATGTTACTGGGTTAGTTAGTATAATTAGGCCCACGGGATATCCTCTGTGAGCTCGGCATTAATCAGGTCCACTGTAATTGCGAGGAGCCCGAATCTGATGCATGTTTTCAGCAATATGAGCTAAACGGTAGTGGGTTGAATTTGTCCAGCACAAGTTACAAAACCTTTGTTATAAGTGCGCACAAAAATATTGCTTTGCCTTCACCTTGCTAAGTAGGGTTGGTAAATTGTAAACGTTAAACGATTTCCACTATTTATGTTGAAGGGTGCACCCGCTGATAATGGCATTTGCTCAAAGGATACCAAAAAATCGTTGGTCATAGGACCTAGTAGATGCATGAGCGGCAAAAGTGGTTCTAAATTATGAAAACGTAAAATGCTCCTGTAGGCCCATACACCTTTCCATTTTTACAATATAGCAATAGCAAAGCGATAGCACAATTATAAGCACTACAAATTATTAATGTCATTTCTCGTCACGAGTTGCACTGCGTTTCTAGGTGTAGGGCATATTTGTCCACTTGTCGTTCTTAATTAATGTGCAGGTACTGGTAGGCTCTAGCCCAACAGCAAGAGTTACCTAGAAATATGATATGGCCTAATCTTTCATGTTTTACCTTCTGTTATAGGTTCTCTCTCCAGAGTGTGAATGTGAGGCCAGGCCTCCAACTCTGGCGCAGTGAGCTTCGCCAACAGGATCCGTACAGCCTAGGGCTAACCGCGCCCCAGGTGCAACAAGGGTCCCTATGCAGCCATTACAAGACGTCCACCACTGATAGCACAAGCGTCACCCCGCATCCTCCATTGTTCATCACAACAAACATTCTGCCTCGCTTCACAACCGTCAGGTCTCACCCAACTAATGCCCCTCAGTGTCCGGCAGGAAATATGTAGGCCTCACCTCACAACCGAACTGAGAACCCGCATGGCAGCTAGGCCCCCCCCCCCCCCCCCCCCACCCCCCCCACCCCCCCCCCCATCGAAGTGTTAACTGTGGCCCAGCATACTGTTGAACATTACCTGTCTTTTAAAGAGTTTCCTTACAAGAAAATCATCAAGGCGCTTCCCGATGACTACAAGCAGTGAAACTCAGAAATGGGAACTGTCACCTCATTACCACCAGGTCCCGCCAGATTAACCTGACCAAACACAGCAAGCGTGCCCTTTGCGTAACTCTGGATGTGCGACAAATGTTGATCCTTACTTTTTGTTCTGCAGGAAAATGAATATTTCTACTTAAATTTTTGTACCAAACAGTACAGTAAAGCAGCAGTAAAAAAAAACTGAAAAATTGGGTAATAATTGCAAAAAGTTATAAAATTTGAGTGAAATTTGAACATGCGACCCTCAGCCCCCCCCCCAATTTTCTTTTTTTTTTTTTTTTGTTTTTACTCCAAAGTGAGCGATAAATATTGCGAAATTTCGACCAATACGCACCTATATAAGTTTGCAGGTTTGACACATAGGCCCTACGTTTAGTTAATAAAAGATTGTGTTAATGTTTATCCTTATCTAGAAAATTCTCTTTTAGTGCTAGAATAATTATTTTGTGTCATTTGGACTGGTATTTTGCTTGCACTTTTTATCATCTGGACAAACATCGCCAGAGACAATTCGGCCACTTTAGGATATTGTTCAGGAAGGACTATGTAATGTCTATCTGCCAACATTCCACATTTCACATTCATGTTTCTACATAGGCCTAGTTTGCAAAGTAGGCCTACTATCAAGGCAAGGACATTCTCTCTATATGGCACATGTATTGCCAAGTCATTAAAAAAAATGAGTAATATGACACTTTACTCTGATGACAAACCACCACTATCCTTCCTAAACAACCATCTAAAATTTACAATCTTAGGTGAAAATATTGGTTCAAAAGTATTCCAGAATAACCTTCGCATTCCGCATTGAAGCTTGATTTGACAGTGATTCAATCAGCCTTATATGGGTCATTAGGTTAAAAATTTAGGGCATTTATTGTACGAAATACTATTAAAGATGTTTTACGTACTTTTTTAATCATAAAAAAATCCTGTTACTTAAATAAGGATTATGAGCCCTGTAATATTGCCATCACCATCTCATAGTTAGGTGTAGTGGAGGCTGGCATAGGCCTACTGTAAAATCAATATTTTTTAAATTTGCCAATCTGATAATAGTCCAGTCACAGACATCAATCATCCACATAATCACAAAAATAATTATGTAGGCCTACAAATTAAAAAAAAAAAAAAAAAATAAATTATAGTTGAAATGCAGTTTATTGATTCATGATTTAGCATGATGATTTTGTGAAGTATTTTGAGTATTTCAAAATACAGATGTATTTTGTATTTCAAATACAAACTTGTCAATGTATTTCATTTGTATCTTGTATTGAAAAATACTGAGTTTGGAAGTATTTGTATGTCAAATACAATTTGTTTAAATATATCTCTGGTTATACCTGCTATTATGTATGTCAAAGAGAATAAAGACTTAGCCCTATCTACGTAAAATTATTAATTGTATAAATATTTGTATATAGTACCTAGTCTAGGCCTACATTTTTCTGCAGGCCTATCCTTTTGTTTAGGCCAAGAGTTTATACTTCTCATAGCTAGCTGTAACCATTTGAAGGCATGCTATTTCTTTGTTATGTATTCATTAGCCCGCGGGTTTAGCACGGTTCCCACACAAATACCGAAGTAAGCAAAGTTTGGGTGTGGTCCACAGAGGAGAGTGGAGTGAATGCTCTGCCCTGAAACTCGCGTATTCCATGGCTAGAGCAGATGGGGGGTTTGAGAGCTAGTGTAACAGCTTTGTTCTCTCGACGTTACTGCTCGGCGGTCCAGGTTAGTGGAAGAACCATATGACTGTCAAGGTTACACCATCCTTTCGGATGGACGTAAAGATGTTTGTCCCATTTGTACTTGTCCGAAAGGAGTAGGCTACGTCGCTGGTACCGTGTTTACCCTCTACCTTTTATTATACTTCATCCTCATCTATCACCACCTCATCGGCACTAGGGCCTATCAATCCAATGTTTATACGTATTATATAATAAAGGTCCTGTCAATTTGCATGTTGCAGGATACGAACCACTAAACACACCATTGTAATAATCTATTTCAGTTTTTGTAGTAGGCCTACTAGTATTATCATTGGTATTAATATTATGCAAGCAATAAAGTAGCTTATCCCAATCCTTGCACCACACCATCCTTTTTTATGTTGGCTACGTTGGCCTGAACAATAATTTTATTGGATCTCTGCGATATCATAATTCTGCCTACCATACTCTTTTAAGTGGAAGAGGAAATTTTTGCCAAAAAGAAGGGGGGAAGACAGTATTTGGCCTATTATTCATAAATCATAAAAGTCCGTTCACTTAAATAAGATTATCAGCACATATAGTTTGGGAGACTCTTAATTATTAAGTAAGCTGTTGAGTAAATTAATTGTAATTTAAAAAAAAAAAGCTAAGTTAGATAAAAATGTAAGTAGCTACTTGCACCATTGTAAAATACATATTTGGCAAGGTATAAAATAAATAAATAAAAAATGTAGAGCCTGTATACATAAATAAATACAATTAAAACCTTACTTCCAAGTCTTACTACTCCTTATTAAACACTATATTATCACATGTGTTGCTTTGGGTACAAGGCATGTTGGTAATAAATTATCAGAAACAATAAATGTCAATCAATTAAAGAACATTGAAAGACAGGGCTTTTAGAAATAAATTTTAAAATCATAAGAAAAATTGCTCATGGATATACACATCACACTATAACATAGGATGAAATTATTTTATTTTGTTAATTACTTTAACAACAATTACTAGCTTCATATTATGGTGTGTCAATTTTTCTTATCTCGAATTTCAACGCGATTCTTTTCTGGCCTCTATATCGTTATTTTTGTGATCAAGGTTTTAGGGCGCGCGATAAGTGATGTTCACTTTGCTTTTAAAATTCCCTCTATTATCGGTGTAAGGCCCAAAAATGGCCCGCTATTACATTGTGAACGGGTTGACGACGACCTAACCAAGGTCCACTTGATTTCCGCTAGCTTCGCTGCGCGCACAGGCCGAGGTTGAATCTAAAGGCCGACTTTGCTAAACATTACCCACCACGCGCGCTCACGGCTCGCTTGCGATGCCACTATATTACGTTATAGGCGGACAACGTACACAGTGCGCGTAGCGGGTGGTAACAGATGGGATGGCTAAGGTAGGGTTCGCTCTGCGCGGTTCAACCCCCAACAATGTTTTTTTTTTTTTTTAATAGAAAATGTTAAGATTTAGAAGTATTTTTTGTTTATTTTAAATAATAGTTAATAAGAAAACTCCTTTTCCGGTAAAAGTAATTATATTTTAAATAAGTAAACGTAAAGGTTTGGAGGTATTTTTGTTTATTTTTTAATTAATAGTTAATAGAACTCCTTTCCGGGTAAAAGTTTTTATATTTTAATTAGAAACGTTAAGGTTTTGAAGGTTTTTTTATTTTATTTCCTCAGTCAATAAGGTTAACTATTTCTTTGAACTGAGCGGCAGACATTATGTGATGCGCGCGCATACTGAGACGGGTTAGCATGGTGCGCGCGCCACGCTAGACAGAGAGGGGAAAGGTTAGCCAAGTCGGCACGATGTCATATTAACAGGCCGATGGCCATTTACGGCTTCGTAAGATCTCCGCTAGGAGTAGATACAGGGGACCTTGGACCTAACCTAGTGGCCACACGAGCGAGTTAGACGAGCCTCCGCCAGATGGCGGAGATGTAGTAGACCTTGCTCCGCACAGGCGCGAGCGTAGCAAATTGAAGACTCAACCGGCCCATTTCAAGATGGCGATTTGGTGTTTTAATTTATGCTTTTTTAATGCAATAAAGTATTTTACTGGATTGTTTGATATGGTTTTAGCTTGTGCAGCATGGTATTAAACAAAAGAAACAATACGAAGTGATTGCATAAGGGAATTTAGTAATCATTTGGTGTTAAAGGCTAGTATGCTTACCTGTCAACCTGGCGGCAATCTTGAGAACTATTTGGCCACAAATCGCTCCCATTTGATTAACATGTAAACTGTCATTTTAAGATGGCTTCTAATTGTACCGGAAGTGGACCACCGACTGCTGGTCTAGCCAATTATATAGGATGTCTATGGTTGGGGGTATCAACAAATACTGTAATAGACGCTTCGCTTAATACAGGAAACTGGCCAGTAAAACGGGAGACAAGCGACAGCAGCGCTCCAAGCGTCGCTGGCGTGCTCGCACTACTTGTTTATCTATGCAAACCATGCTAGTTTCTTACGATTTGTGTCGCTAAATGTGAAAATACCATGTTTGGACGTATTTGTGTCGTTTTTTGACTGTCATAATTATGAAGTGAAGAGTCGGACATTGTCGTATTTTCGATATCAGAAGAACCCTGAGCTGAGCTGAGATGTAAGATCTATGAAATCAAAATATGTTTTCCTCGGCCATTGCAACTTGGTTCTAGCAATGGTTCTAGGCTAGGCCGTAGCCCGTAGGCTAGGGCCATTGAAATATTGGGGGAGTGGAACCAGTGTTGAATTCAGGACATTTTACAAGGGGGGGCGTTTACAAAGTAAGGGGGTAAGACAAAGGCAAAATCATTACTGTCTTAGAAGGGGGAGGGTGGGTGGCATTGGAGGGAGGGAGTTAAAAATTACGTTTTCTTTGAATTTGCGCAGGAGACAAGGGGTCTTGAAATAACTAGGAAAACGCTCAAGTCCCGCCGCGTTGATGGATGAGCTTTTTTGTAAGTTTTTAGTTTGCGTAGGACCACTTTTCCTTTGCAAGTGCTTTTTAAATGCATTGTAGGTGATTGTTGTCAAGTTTCTATTGTTACTTGTTAATTGTTAAACTCATATTAAAACCTTTATTCAATGGATTCTGGCTAACTTTTTTTAACTTTTTCTTTCAGAAAGCAATACATAACCATTACCTTAATGTACATGTAAAATATGAACGTTGTAGCCCCACCCGTTTGGTCAGAATCGGCCCAAATGTCACGAAAATATCGCACTAAAAATCGAAAAAATCGTAAAAGTACGATATTCATGAGAAATATTTCTTCGATTGTACCCAAAAACAATACAGCTCTAAGTTCAGAGATTTCGAAGGTCCCCTCCAATTTTCATCATGATCGGATATGCCGTTTGCCTGGTAGAGAGCGAAAAAACAGACAAAAATACAAACAAAAAAAACAAAAAAAACATTGGAGCTAAATTTTTTGAGGGATCAGTGAAATTGAAGTCTTCGCTTCGCTCATCCAATAATATTTGTATATACGTGCCTACTCACCCAACTATATAGGCCCCTAGTATATATATTACAAATCAAATCGGATCAGTGTTAATTGATTCTGCAGACGAACTAACGACGCTTGATAACAAAGGTTCACTAAAAGTCGGTTCACTGTTCTTTTAGTTTCACGAAAAAAACCCGACAATAATGTCGTTTTAGACATTTTCAAGGTAACTTAAAACGAGGTTCATATTCCAGTATTTTTACTACGAAACAAATCTTTACTATTTATGCGCACTAACTGCTTTGCCATTTGGTCCATCAACTAATTCAGAAGCAAGTCCAGTGGTTAATTTGGGGGCGGACGCGTCCACCCACTCACTTTTTGAAATGTCATCTTTGTAAATTCAAAACAATGTTGTTATACACTACAAAAATATGAAGTACGGTATGGGTTGAACAAAATCTTTTGTATAGGCTTCTTTTGAACGCGATTTCCTGAACTGCCAGCCTGGCAGCCCATGTTACAATTTATTGGCTATGGTCCCTTTATTCACCGCAGCGGTTGTGCTTGACAATGATGAAGAAGAAGGTGAATTGAGCATGTAAAAACTCAATGTGGTTTGCAAATAATTTTTAATTCAAGTTATCTCCAGGAAGAGTTTTTGTTATTTCCACCAAGTAATACCCAATTTAATTTCTTAATGTGACATTTTTTAAGGGGGGGCTTAGCCCCCCCTTGAGCATGCCTGAATTCAACACTGAGTGGAACAATGTATAACTAATATACTTACGGTAAATGTTTCCTGAAATACATATTGGAGTTGAGGAATACATTTTTGGAACGGCATTTATGCCTTATTTCTCGTCGAACACGGGATTATACGTTATTCCATTATACGTTATTCATACGCCTCGAAATATTATTAAAATACACAAAGCTAGTGCTAGGTATTATTTCTTTATGATCCCTTGGTTGCGGGGGCAAGCTTATAATAATTCTCCATATTATTATCCCTAATATTCTTCCATTCTTGTGCAGATGCAAAGTCCCTAAATATTATTATATTTTCAATTATTATTACTTAGTAGAGTAATAACCATTAGAGAATGGGGAGGAACTACTATTTTTATTTATATAAATATAAGACTTTTTAGGATTCATTGATTTTTTAATTTCAGATTTATTATTTTGTTTATTTGTTTGTTATTATTTGTTCCATTATTTCTTACTTGATTTTATAAAATTTCATTCTTGTTTATATATTTATTTTAAGTTTATGCTACATGTAAGTTTATGCGGGTTATAGTATGTTTATTCTAAAAGACTAAATTTTTATTGATTTATTTGCAGTATTTTATTTTATTAATCAAAGTAATTTGGAATTAGTGAATTTTGTAGTCGTGTTGGCTAGACGAGGGGCTCAAGTAAATATTTGTAGTTTAGTATGATTATCTATGAAAGTAAGTTTAATCTTTTTGGCTGAAATTTTAAAATTAACTAGGAAACTTCGCAAACGCATTTTCAGACGCGTTGTTGGATGACCGTAATTTTTTTTAGCGAAAAATGGTAAAATTGCGATTTTCATGAGAAATTATTTTTCGATTGCGCTTAAATTCCACACCAATAATATATTAATTCATAAAATTAGGGTTCTGTAAACAAATCATTACAATCGGATAAAGCATGTATATGTTATAAGTCGAAGGAATGTTTAAAAAAAAGCGTAAAATTGTGATTTTTATGAGAAATTATTTTTCGATTGCGCTCCAATTTCATACCAATATATTAATTCATTAAGGTAAGGTTCTGTGAAAACATCATCACAATCGGATAAAGCATGTAGGTGTTATAAGTCAAAGAAATGTTTTAAAAATCGAAAAAAATCGTAAAATAGCGATTTTTATGAGAAATAATTTTTCAATTGCGCTAAAAAAAAGGGGGGGGGGCAGTTCTTAGTTCAGAGATTTCAAAGGTCTCCAGAAAATTTCATCACAATTGGAGTATCGGTTTAGCCGGAATCGTGTTAACAGACAGACAAAAAGAAAAAAGTAAACATTCCGGATTTTTTCTCCAGTGTAATGAAATGGAATCTTCGCTTCGCTCGCTACGCTCATGCAATTAATTTCTTAAGTTGTTTTTGAAGCTGTGAAATTTAAATTTTAAACTAGGATTAGATACCCTTTTATTTTAAATGTTAAATGTGAATACTTGAGTTGTAGTAGTTATGGTCTTGAACCTCAAAGAATTTGTCTGTATTTTAGTCCTTTCAGAGGAACCTGTCTCGTAATCGATAGTACACGTTATACCTTACCTAATTTTGTATTCAGCTTGTATACCTCCGTCCTCAGAATGTCCTATTAGGGTTAATGAATTTTCGTAATTTCTTATAAAGGAATGATGTCAGGTGCCTGCAAAGCCCAAAATAATAGTGGGCAACCCCCAAAAATCATAACTTCATCATTGATTATTTCAGCCATAAAATATAAACCCTTCCGAGTGTGGAAAACCATTGGAAAACTATCGAGAAATCTTTAGCCATTGAACTGGCAAAGTCCCAAATTAGAGCATTGTATGCTAGCATTGAGCTACTTCCAAGGATTTCTTTGTGAAGCATGAACTATGCAACAATGATGGTAGGGCTAATTTTTTTTCATGTCAAATTTCTTAGGTAGGCTTACATACTTAGTATATCATCTTACTCTTAAGCAACTGTATTTGTCTAGTTTCATGTTTATTTTAATAATTATAATAAATAAATGCTTTTTCCTTCATTAAACGAGGGAGCGGAGCGACTGAGTGTCTCCATTCAACTCGAACGGCTCTCATTCTGTGATTCTGTCTGTCTGTACGTCGAAAATCAGCCGAACCGCTGAACAGATTGCGCTGAAATTTTAAACAGACATCCGGCACGAGTTTACTGAGAACTGTTAACAAAATCAGCTAGATCCATTGTGATTTAATCCCTGATTTTTTTAAATATCGATCCCATTTGTTTAGTAGCAGCTAGCGGGACGAACTCTACGTGTCTGCCATGGCATCGTGGTAAGCATAGAGCCTACCGCACGGAGGGTTGGGGTTCGATACCCGTTAGTTTTGATTTTTTTTTATATTTTTTCACTTACATATTATTTTTTAGGGATGTTAAATGGGAAATAAAAATTAGGTGATTCTGTTTTATCTTGGAAATTTGTTAATGTTTCACTCTAATACGTTTTGAACACGATTCGCATTTTGAATGTTCAATTTAAACTATAGTAAAACGCCAAAGTCGATGTTAAACGAGTGAGTGAGCCAAGTGTTGAGACCTGGGAACATCGCCTTTTCTCCCCTATACCTAAGGATCTAGCCCAGTATGGGGAATGATACCGGGTACTATACACATGGCTCACTCACTCGTTTAACAACGACTTTGGCGTTTCCCTAGTGCTATCACCAGCACATCTCATTTTGGCATAACAAGAGCGATGGTATGTGAATGGTATTTAGTAGACCTACCGCCAACCTAGTTAAACGAGGGAGCGGAGCGACTGAGTGTCTCCATTCAACTCAAACGGGTCTCATTCTGTGATTCTGTCTGTCTGTCTGTACGTCGAAAATCAGCCGAACCGCTGAACAGATTGCGCTGAAATTTTAAACAGACATCCGGTACGAGTTTACTAAGAACTGTTAACAAAATCAGCTTGATCCATTGCGATAGAAGCCTACAATAAATAAAAATGTGATTTTTAATAATATCAATGGCATTTGTTTCGTAGCAGTTAGCGGGACGTGGTTGACGTGGCCTGCATGGCCTAGTGGTAACCATATAGCCTACCGCGCGGATGAATGGGGTTCGATACTCGTCAGTTTCAACTTTTTTATATTTTTACACCCACATATTATTTTTGAGGGGTGTTAAATGGGAAATAAAAATGTTTCACGCTGATACGTTTTGAATACGATTCGCATTTTGAATGTTCAATTTAAATAATTATTGTGGCAAGTAGAGTGAGTTCCTGTAAGGTGACCAGACGGTACGGTTTTAGAAGTCAAAACACTTGGCTAACTCACTCGTTTAACAACGACTTTGGCGTTTTCCTAGTTATTCTGACCTATGAGTTAATGAGTCAATGCATGTATGTATGTATGATGTATGTGAATAAATAAACTAAACTAAATTTCAAAACAAAAACCCACCAAGTATTGTGAGTTACCTCCTTGCTTGTCATAATGTGAACAAAAATGCGTGACATACTAAACGGGCATTTGATTTGAGGTGTTAACTAACAGTTTTCGAAAAACGTTTTGTATAAAACCTGAAACGTCCCACCTGATACACATACACTGAAACCTGCGAAATGTAGGTTAGAAACAACGTTAACACACGCCAGGATTTGAAATTCGCGGTCAACCAGCACGCCAGCGCCACCTTGAGCGCTGACGAGCTTGTCTCCTCTCCACACAATAGAAAAGAAGCGGAGTTTCCTGTATTAGCAAAGCGACTATTACAGTATTTGGTATCAACAGATCAAGTATCAAATCTTAGACCATATAGAGGGTAGACAGAGCGCGCGCGTATACCTGCCGTTGCAGCGGTTGAAGCCGAGCTGAGAACAAAGAGAGTGAGAGAGAGGGAGCGATTCTCGGAAGCCGGTCTGGGCAAGAAGCGCGTAGTGCCATTTAAACATACAGTAATTTCGCGTACTAGAAGTAGTGAATCTCTTAATACTTTCGAGAATGTGATGTTTAAAAACAATGCATTATGCATATTTATTTGTTGGGACACCACGTCAAATAAGTTTATAATTTATTTTATCCTTATTCCGAAAGAAATTTAATTCTATGTGTTTGGCAGGAATATGCCAGATTTAAACACCATCGAACCCCAACATCACAAAACCCCCTATGTCTACTACATGTTTTGATTTACGGGAAATATTATTGTTTTAAGGTTTTTAGATTGTATATTTACCCATACTAAAATAGGCCTTTTACTATCAGGGATTGTATTTTTATTGTACTATGGCATTGCTAGATCGTATTTGTAAATTGGATTGAACATTGTTTTATTATCATTTTTATGACATCTCAAACATGACAACCACTGCAATAGTGTGTGGTCACATTGGTTAATAAACATTTAACATTAATGTTTTTCTGAAGAAGAAATCAAACAGGCCTACAAACAGGTAGTCTTAAAAATACAAAATCTATCGAAAACCCAAGATGACAATATGGAACCCTTTACAAATGGGGTGACGAAGAATGGTTGAATGAATCAAGCAATATTAGAATTAGTCGTTCCGATAGACCCCAAAATTCACGAGAATTGTCTCAATCGGAGTGCAAAGGTTCACATATACCATTCGATTCCCAACACCCACAGCTATCATTTTAAGCTTGATTAACTCAACATTTCGTTCGCCTTCATAGCGTCGCGACGCTATGAACACGACCGACGCTCAATTTTTTCGTCCGCACATTGACAACTTAAATATTAAATTTCTTTGTTATAAATGCACTTACAGACATCATCTTTATGTCCATGTTTTCACCATTAATCACGTTTTAATATAGTGTACTTGTTATACGTCCAAAAACATAAATACAGTCCGTTTCATGATCAAATAGACCTCAAGATGCGTTTTTTTAAGAATACGCACTGCTTTCGTTTGATGGCAAAGGTAGAGTTTTTTCAAAAATGATTATTCAAATGCTCAATATAATAGTTAATGATGTAAGCAACAAAATGGCTATCTTCAATTTGGCCATAAATATTACAGATACACTGTAAATAATAAAATACCTAAAGCTGCGCGCGGCACTCGAGTCGGGAAAAACGTACTATATCACTGTAAATTTCCTTCTAATTAAAGTTAATTCATTATTTTTCACTCTTGACCGTAATTAAAGCAAATCCTGATTAGAATAAATGTAATTCAAACAAAAAAGTACAGTCAGTTTCCAAAAGTGGGTCCCCATTACATATTTTTAAGAAATTGACGGTTTGCAAAGACAATTGTCCAGTGGATATGATTATAGTTGTATGTTAGATATAATTATCTCCTAGCTGGGATAAAACATAACCTGATACCCATTCTTTGCGGTTATAGCTGTACAAATAGTTGAATTCCTGAAAAAATATATGTCACAGCGTGTGACACTCAATATTTTCTTTCACACTTCCCCACTTAAATGTCAAATTACTTACTTTAAGCATAGCGTTTAAGCGTTTAAGACATTTATTTTGATGTATCTTACATAAGCAAAAGCATTGTTACAGGGAAATATAAAGAATATGTAGTCATAGACTGTTCCATAAAGTGGGTCCCTAAAATGTATAACTAGTAAATAAATATTTATATACGTATTGTATTCATTGTACATTTGTCATTACACAATTACACCATGTCATGTACATTGTTTAGCTATTAATGTCATTACATCAATAGTAGACATAAAGGCAATATAACTGTCAAATAAAAAATAGAAACCCTCCAAACAGTAAATGCAGATTGCTGCATGCAGCTTCAAGGCTCGAGTGCATAATGAATGATAAATCGTACCGTTACTTACCGGATATTAAAAATATTTTTTAAACTTTTAATAATATACAAAGCATATTTTGTACCGGTACTCACATATGGTGCAGTGACATGGCCAGTTGGGGGTTAAAAAAGGGAAAAACAAATTGAAGCTGCGGAATTGCAATTTTTAAGGAGTGTAACGGGAGTTACAAGATTGATAAGAGAGGAGCACGAAGATTAGGAAAGAACTAAGAGTAGAGAGTTTAAACTTTAAGCTAGGGAAAAAAAGGCTGAGGTGGTTTGGACACATGAAGAGCATGCAAAACACCAGGATTCCGAAGTGCAATATGAACAAGACGCAGGAAACTAACAGAGAAAAAGAGGGAGGCCCAGACTGAGATGGGAAGACATTATAGCAATGGATTTCAAAAGGAGAAATGCAGCTTGGAAAAGGATTAACCAGGAAAATGAACGGAAAGAACGAAAAAATATGGAAAAAAACTGGTGGAGGTCCCTGGGGAAGAAGACAGTGACGAGGAAGAAAGATGATGCAGAGGAAGAATAAATTATGTGGAAGAAGCGCCAGGCATAGCTAGCCCATGGATAAGCCGGGGAGCCAAGAATGTGGTGGGAAGTCCCACCCCCTACCCGACTTAGTTGGAAATTGGGCTCGATATAATTAATTAAATTTAAAATTTAGTGATTATTGTTTCACAATAAGAAATTACGCAAAACATAATTTTTAAGATAATTAATAATAAGAAGTACAGTTTGTTCACAGTATTCGTTTGCAGAGAACTCATTTTGTTCAAACATTGTTTTATATAATGGCTATCTCTAGTCAAATTGAACCGGCGATGCTCAGAAATGGTTGATATCTTCCATCATGTAACTCTGGAGGTTTTATTCCTGGAAAGGATTCCAAGGCTCTTTTCCATATATCTGACTGATAGTTTGCACGTTTGATGTTTTTATGAAATGCGTCTTAAAAAGGGGAAAAGGTAGATTCTATGGTTCCCCTTTTCGTGCAGAACAACAAATAGCGCTAATCGTTTACTTTTGTTATGCTTTCTCCTTCATAAATTTTATAAAACAAACTCTTCTACACCATCCATTGTTTCGGGATTACATCAAAAGGTTTGTCCGAGTATTATTTTTGCTGCAGCTATCTTTCCTTTTCCTTAAAAAGCACTAACCTTTGTATACATCAAGATAATGCGTGCATCCCGAGAAGTGTGTTGCATGTTTCTGCCCCATAGCGTACTATATGTAAGATTTTCATGTCTCCAAATTTTCGCCTTTGAAGAGTGCCCGTTTGTAAGAAAGAGATTTCTTGAACAAAAATAGGCTACAAGGTTAGTTTTAATTGCGGGACAAATTACAAACAATGTTTATTTTATTTGTACATTATATTTTATTTATGTTTTTTATTAATTATTTTTTATCGTCGTCATAATTACATTCATCAAAAAAGAAACGGCGTCGACACTAACAAACTTTTTTGCTAAAACACTTAAAATCCATGAAGAAATCTCGTGCCTCGAAGAGCCTTGCTGATGTCACAAAACTAACATGGCACATTTTTATAGGTTCTGCCACAAGTTGCTCCTTGGACACCAGTGAACATCAGTGTAGTTAACCTTTTGGTTGATTGATGGCAAATGGAAGAGGATCAATATGGCGACACCCGTGTCGTCAAAAAATAATAACAAAGTCTTCAATCCGCTCCTGTCGCGTGATTAGCATGAAGTATAATTCTAGTATAAGCTTTTTCTTGCTACGAAAAAGGGGATCTGGTACGTTGTCAATACAGTCTAGTGTACCGATAACATTTAGTTCCACAATTTTCGAAGAATTGTAGAATAGAAACAAGGGGATGGTGTAGAAGAGTTTGTGTGTAATATTTATGGAGGAGATAGCATAACAAATAAAACGATTTGCGCTTTTCTTTGTTCGTTGTTCTGCACGAAAAGGGGCACTTTAGAACATACTTTTCTCCCCCCTTGTAAGGACGCACTTCATAATACATCAACCGTGCAAACACTCAGTCTGATATAGGAAATGAGCCATGGAATCCTTTTCAAAAAAATACCTCCTCCAGAGTTGCATGGATGGAAGATATCAAACGATTTCAGAAGCTACGCCGGTTCTTGAGATATGGTTGAGCATTGAACCAGCTCCAACTGATGTGCTGTAACTCTTAGTATGCAATTGTTCACGCCAATGTCTTCCAAGTCATTTTTATTGATGCGTAATTATCTTCGTCGTACCGACATGGCAAAATCAGACTTGTACAAATTCTGATGTCAGTACAAGAGAGGATGAGAACGAAGAAAACATCGACTCAGACGTGATTGGAAATATTTTTTTTTAAATTTTTAAATATTATACATTTCACGTATCGAAATATGCATATCCTTTTCTTACAAAATGTCTATGCTATAGGCTACTGCAGGGATTTGACTAGAGATAGACAGTATATAAAATGTTTGAAGCAAAATGAGTTCTCTGACAACACATATTGGTGAACATACTGGATTTATTTATTTATTATCAATCTTATAAATAAATTACGTTTGCGTCATTTCTTTTTTAAGCAACAATAATTTCTAAAAAATTCATAAAAAAAGATAAATAACGCCGTTATTTATCATTTTTATACCGTTTTTATAACGGTATGATTTGGCATTATGCACTCGAACCTGAAGTTGCAGCAGCAATCTGCATTTACTGTTTGGAGGTTTTTATTTTTTATTTTACAGTTATATTGCCTTTATGTCTACTATTATATTGTGTCTTAATGTAATGGTATATTAATGGCTAACAATGTACATGGACATGGTGTGATTGTTGTAATGACAAATGCACAATGTATACAATTTTATATATAAATATTAATTTATTTACTAATTATACATTTAGGGACCCACTTTTTGGAACAGTCTATACCTACATATTCTTTATGTTTCCTGTAACAATGTTTTTTGCTTGGGTAAGATACTCTCAGAATAATATTTTAAACGCTTAAACGCTATGCTTAAAGAAGTAATTCGGCATTGAAGTGGGAAAGTGTGAAATAAAATATTGAGTGTCACCCGTTTTGACACATATTTTTTTTTTAGGAAATTCAACTAGTTGCATAGCCATAATGGCCAAAAAAGTATATCATGTTATGTTTTATCCAGATAGGGGATTATTTTTGAGCGAGCGTAGCGAGCGTCTCCACTTGACTCTTATGGCTCGAATGTCTGTTTTTTTTTGGGTTTTTTTTTTTTTTTTTCTGTTACTGTTCGATACATGGGCGCACCGTTTCTCTGATCGACCTGAAATTTTTCACACATGTACATACCACCTAGGCGGGTTGCTGTATAGTTTTTTTAACAAAATCCGATCGTTGGTTATAAAAAATAAAATAATAAAAAAAAAAAAAAAAATAAAAATGTTCGATCGTTATGAAATTTTGCAGGGTCAATAAGTACAACATTCTCTCCTTTTCCAAAATTTTCAGCTAATCGGTCCCAAAACTTTAAGACTTATGGTAATCATAATTCGAAAAATGATGTTAAAAAATGAAGAGGCAGTGAAGATACAAAGATACACTTTAGAAGGCATGAACGTGAATTAGTACAATGCAAAGATGTTGGAATAGATATTATAGTGTACAATGTCAATATCCAGTTAGGCCTACACTGTGTGGTGGGCCTTATGGAAATGTCGTACTCGGGTCATGTTGCACGTACCGGTGCTCGCTCAACAACGCGTCCAACTGAGCGTTTTCCTAGTATATCTAATAACAACTTAAAACATATCCACTGGACAATTTTCTTTGCAAAACGTTCATTTTCTTAAAAAAATATAGCAGGGACCCAAATTTTGGATACTGACGTACTTTTTGTTTGAATTTCATTTTTATCCTAATCCTGATTTGCTTTATTTGCGTTCAAGATGAAAAATAATGAATTAAAATTTAATTAGAAGGAAATTTTACCAGTGATATAGTACGTTTTTCTAGACTCGGGGCCGCGGCGCAGCTTTTGGTATTTATTATTTACAGTGTATCTGTAATATTTATGGCCAAATTCAAGATAGCCATTTTGTTGCCAACATCATTAACTATTACATTGAGCATTTGAATAATCATTTTTGAAAAAACTCTACTTTGCCATCAAACGAAAGCAGTGCGTATTTAAAAAAACGCATCTTGAGGTCTATTTGATCATGAAACAGACTATATTTATGTATTTGGACGTATAACAAGTACACTATATTAAAACGTGATTAATGGTGAAAAATGGACATAAAGAAAGATGTCTGTAAGTGCATTTATAACAAAGAAATTTAATATTTAAGTTGTCACTGCGTGGACGAAAAAATTGAGCATCGGTCGTGTTCATAGCGTCGCGACGCTATGAAGGCGAACGAAATGTTGAGTTAATCAAGCTTAAAATGATAGCTGTGGGTGTTGGAAAACGAATGGTATTGCGTGAACCTTTTCCACCCCGTTTGAGCGAATAATTTTACCTATCGGAACGACTAAATGGAATGTTAACACTTAATATAATTCGGTAAGATGCAAATTGTAGGCCCATTATGCAAGTGATGTTGTTTGTTGAGGAAAAGATTGGGGGGGGAGTAGGGGTGGGTCAGATGTTCCCATTTCCAAAATCACTCAGTTATAGTTTGGTTTTAGTAGGGCCTACAAATAATAGTTCTGTAAAGAACATGGCTCTGCACTTTTTGAAAAGATATTCAGTAAAGGTGCAAATTGTAGGCCTGCAAGTGAAGATGATTGTTAAGGAAAAGGTTTGGGATGGGGGGGGGGGAGGGGAGAGAGGATAGGTACTTTGGATAGCCCCATTTCCAAAATCACTCTTGTTATTATTTGGATTTAGTAGAGCTTCAACAATAGCTCTGTATTCTGTAAAGAAAATGTGTCCGCACTTTTTGAAGGGATATTTGATAAAGGTGCACTTTCTTAAAAGGATTACATTAATGATTATTATGAAAAAAGTTGTGGGGATGATGTATGAATAATTATTATAGCACAACAAACTCGAATATTTTTTATGAAAATTCAAAAAGGCCTGCTACAGACATGCACAATATAATTCCATATCACTTTATTGAGGCCTAAGAGCAACATTTTGGATTTAGGCATGTTAAAAGTTCACAACATAACAATGCAAATGGATATGGAATGATATTTTGCATGTACAATAGTAAGCTGTAAAAAATGATAAGACAACAATCACTGCATAAATATTACATTTTTTATTACTTCTGATTCACATCATTAATATATCAAATGTATGACGGGAAATAAACCTTAGTCATAATGTAACATTTCTCACCTTAATTTGAATATTCCTCATAAACAGTAGGATGTTCTTAAATTACAAAAACCCTACCAGCATGTAACCACCAATCTAATGCACCAAATCACCTTCAAGAGCCATTAAATACCAGTAAAGTAGGCATAAGCTCATGACAGGCCATGTGCTCTCTCAGGACTATGTTGACTTGAATTGAAATGCACATTTGATTGAAACAATAGGCTTTATTGAAATATAACATACACCAATTATCTAGGGCAATAGTGTACTACATTATAAAAAATGAATTGAGTAAAATTCTTACACGTGGAATGAAAATCCACATTGTTTTCCAGCTCTTGACGTACAGCCAAACGCAGCGCAAGAGTTCACCATCTTCAATGTTTTGCCCAGATCTAGTTCTTGGAACTGGCCGCGGTCGGCTTCACGAAAATTGCCGAGCTATCCGTCTATCTGGTCTAAGTATCAAATACGTCCGCACAGGCGCTAGCGTTCTTTTTCCCACCGCCATCTGGAATCAGCACCAGGGTCCAAGGTCTGCTGGATCTCCGCCTAGCGGAGGATCGTCTAACTCTCTAGGTAGTGGCCACACGAGCGAGTTAGACGAGCCTCCGCCAGGTGGCGGAGATTTACTATTGATTAAGCGCCTGTCAGACGATTGAGAAAATCGCGCGAGTTGGCTCGCGCGAGTAACTCTCTGGGAATAGGCCTACACTTGTTTACATGGAACTCACCGCCTCCCCGTCAGACGGTGAGCCAGCTCGCGCGAGCTCGCGCTCGCTACGAAAAATGTCCAGCTTGTTCAACTTCCTAGCAAGTCGAGGTAGCGAGAGCCAATCAGAACCCACTACCATAACACGTGACCAGTGAACACCAATAGGTGGCGTTGTTGTTACCTTCATTGTCTGTCGTGTGACAAGGATGGTAATAAACTCGCGCGAGCCAACTCGCGCGATTTTCTCAATCGTGTGACAGCCGCTTGATGGGTGACCTATGAGGTCGATAAAAGTAGTTGGCGCGTCACGTAGTTGGGGCTTAAGGCACGGATTAGGCCTTGATGGGTGACTCGACTGCCTTACCGACTGCTGCAGCGGCCATCGTCCATACCACACAACACGTTTGTAGGCGACCCGCTCTCACGGCACCGTGTGACAGAATGGTAGCGGGTTAGACTATTGGTCCAAGGTTCCCCGGTTGAAATCTCCGTGGTGGAAATTTTTTTTTACAATCTATTCTTTATGTAAAACTCCCATTTCGGGTGAAAGTCCTTTATATTTTAAATAGAAACGTTAAAGGTGTTGAAGGTTATTTTTGTTTATTTTTTAATTATAATTAATAAAACTCCTTTCCATGTAAAAGTACTTCATATTTTAAATAGAAACGTTAAAGTTTTTGTAGGTTTTTTTTTGTTCATGGGACCATGGGTGATAACAATTAATTAAACTTCTTCTCGGGTCTTTATATTTTTTTTGTTGTTGGATGAATATAATCAAACTTCTTTTCAAATGAAAGTCCTTTATATTTCAAATAGAAACGTTAAATGCTTTGTAGGTTTTTGTGAATTTTTTCACGTCCGCTATATTGCATAATATTTTTATTTTACTTTTATTTATTATTAGTATTATTATTATTATTATTATTATTATTATTATTTATTTATTTATTTTATTTTTTTAAAAAATAGTTAGTAATTATTAATTAATTCCTTATTGAGTGCACAGCAAACATGGGTTACTTGGTTAGACTACGTCCCCAACTACGTGACGCGCCAACTACTTTTATCGACCTCATAGGTCACCCATCAAGGCCTAACGAACGACTATGGAAGACCTCCCCAACGGGGAAACTTCTTTATCGACTCTGCTAATACCTTGTCCTTCCCACTTTAAAATCTTTGACGAGTGAGTTAGCTTTCACCAAATACTGTAATAGTCGCTTCGCTAATACAGGAAACTCCGCACCTTTTCTATTGTGTGGAGAGGAGACAAACTCGTCAGCGCTCCCGGTGGCGCTGGCGTGCTGGTTGACCGCGAATTTCAAATCCTGGCGAAAGTTAACGTTGTTTCTTACCTACATTTTGCAGGTTTCAGTGTATCAGGTGGGACGTTTCAGGTTTTATACAAAAACGTTTTTCGAAAACTGTTAGTTAACACCTCAAATCAAATGCCCGTTTAGTATGTCACGCATTTATGTTCTCATTATGACAAGCAAGGAGGTAACTCACACTACTTGGTGGGTTTTTGTTTTGTAATTTAGTTTTGTTTCTTTATTCACATTGATCAAACATACATACATACATTGACTCATTAACTCATAGGTCAGAATAACTAGGTTGGCGGTAGGTCTACTAAATACAATTCACATACCATCGCTCTTGTTATGCCAAAATGAGATGTGTTGGTGATAGCATGAAGGAAAAAGCATTTATTTATTATATTTATTAAAATAAACATGAAACTAGACAAATACAGTTGCTAAAGAGTAAGATGATATACTTTTTGGATGAGCGTAGCGAGCGTAGCGAGCGAAGCGAAGTTTCCTTTTCACTACACTGGAGAAAAAAATCCGGAATGTTTTTTTTTTTTTTTTTTTTTTTTTTTCTTTCTTTCTTTCTGTTTTTTTTTTTTTTTTTTAACACGATTCCGGCTAAACCGATACTCCGGTTTGCGTGAAATTTTATGGAGACCTTCGAAATCTCTGAACTTAGAAACTGCCACGTTTTTGAGCGCAATCGGAAAATTATTTCTCATGAAAATCGCCATTTTACGAATTTTTTTCAATTTTTAAAATATTTCTTCGACTTATAAACCTACATGCTTCATTCGATTTTAATGATTTTTTCACAAAACCTTTATTTTATGAATTAAGATATTCGTGTGAAATTTGAGCGCAATCGAAAAATTATTTCTCATGAAAATCGAAATTTTACACGTTTTTTCTTTTTTTAAACAAGTCTTTGACTTATAACACCTACATGCTTTATCCTATTGTAATGAATTTTTCACAGAACCTTAATTTTATGAATTAATATATTCTTGTAAAATTTGAGCGCAATCGAATAATTATTTCTTATGAAAATCGCAATTTTACGATTTTTTCCTTTTTTAAAATTACGATTCATAAAAAAAATTAAAAAATAAAGTCAATTTTTTTTTTTTTTTTTTTTAATAATTTTGTCACAGAACAACAGAAAATCCTCATAACACATGGCAGCTCAATGCACCAATTACGCTCATCCAACAACCCGCGGCGGGACTTAAGCGTTTTCCTAGTAAGTATGTAAGCCTACCTAAGAAATTTGACATGAAAAAAAATTAGCCCTACCATCATTTGTTGCATAGTTCATGCTTCATAAAGAAATCCTTGGAAGTAGCTCAATGCTAGCATACAATGCTCTAATTTGGGAGTTTGCCAGTTCAATGGCTAACGATTTCTCGATAGTTTTCCAATGGTTTTTACACTCGGAAGGGTTTATATTTATGGCTGAAATAATCAATGATGAAGTTATGATTTTTGGGGTTGCCCACTATTATTTTGGGCTTTGCAGGCACCTGACATCATTCCTTTATAAAGAATTAAAAAAATTCATCAACCCTAGGACTTTCTGAGGACGGAGGTATACAAGCTGAATACAAAATTACGTAAAGTATAACGTGTACTATCGATTACGGGACAGGTTCCTCTGAAAGGACTAAAATACCGACAAATTATTTGAGTTTCAGACCATAACTACTACAACTCAAGTATTCACATTTAACATTTAAAATAAAAGGGTATCTAATCCTAGTTTAAAATTTAAATTTCATAGCTTCAAAAACAATTAAAGAAATTAATTGCATGAGCGTAGCGAGCGTAGCGAGCGAAGCGAAGATTCCATTTCACTACACTGGAGAAAAAAAATCCGGAATGTTTTCTTTTTTTCTTTTTGTCTGTCTGTTAACACGATTCCGGCTAAACCGATACTCCAATTGTGATGAAATTTTATGGAGACCTTTGAAATCTCTGAACTAAGAACTGACACTTTTTTTAGCGCAATTGAAAAATTATTTCTCATAAAAATCGCTATTTTACGATTTTTTTCGATTTTTAAAACATTTCTTTGACTTATTACACCTACATGTTTTATCCGATTGTAATGATGTTTTCACAGAACCTCACCTTATAATGAATTAATATATTGGTGTGAAATTGGAGCGCAATCGAAAAATAATTTCTCATGAAAATCGCAATTTTTCGTTTTTTTTTTTTACATTTCTTCGACTTATAACACCTATGCTTTACCCGATAGTAATGATTTTTCTACAGGACCTTAATTTTATGAATAAATATAATATTGGTGTGTAATTTAAGCGCAATCGAAAAATAATTTCTCACGAAAATCGAAATTTTACCCTTTTTTTCGCAAAAAAAAATTACGCTCATCCAACAACGCGCCTGAAAAGCGTTTGCGAAGCTTCCTAGTTAATTTTAAAATTTGACCCAAGAAGATTAAACTTACTTTCATAGATAATCATCATACTACTAAACTAAAAATATTTACTTGAGCCCCTCGTCTAGCCAACACAACTAAAAAATTCACTAATTCCAAATTACTTTGATTAATAAAATAAAATACTGCAAATAAATCAATAAAAATTTAGTCTTTTAGAATAAACATACTATAACCCGCATAAACTTACACGTAGAATAAACTTAAAATAAATTTATAAACAAGAATGAAATTTTATAAAATCAAGTAAGAAATAATGGAACAAATAATAACAAACAAATAAATAAAATAATAAACCTGAAATTAAAAAAAATCAATGAATCCTAAAAGTTTTATATTTATATAAATAAAAATAGTAGTTCCTCCCAATTCTCTAATGGTTATTATTCAAAATATAATATTTTTTAGGGACTTTGCATCAGCACAAGAATGGAAGAATATTAGGGATAATATGGAGAATTATTATAAGCTTGCCCCCTAGCCAAGGGATCATAAAGAAATAGCACTAGCTTTGTGTATTTTAATATTTCAATTGCCCTAGCCTACGGGCTACGGCCTAGCCTAGAACCAAGTTGCAAGGGCCGAGGAAAACATTTGATTTCATAGATCTTACATCTCAGCTCAGGGTTCTTCTGAAATCGAAAATACGAGGCGTATGAATAACGTATAATGGAATAACGTATAATCCCGTGTTCGACGAGAAATAAGGCATAAATGCCGTTCCAAAAATGTATTCCTCAACTCCAATATGTATTTCAGGAAACATTAACCTTAAGTATATTAGTTATACATTGTTCCAATTAAATCCAAATCCAGGCTGGATGTCCACTATTGGAATACCGTATAACGATTGAATAAAAACTGCAAATATAATTTTATACGTCGCAATTGAGAAGTCATATAAAAAATGATTATACCTTATTCCAGTTGTTGCCATTATTCATGAAATTGTCCAAAATGGGAATAACATATAATGGAACTAAATATAATATAATATGTTATTCCATTTCTGCGACTTACTTAGAAATCTGTCAAAAAGTGGAACAATGTATACTCGTCTTCCAGACACATCCTTTATACATTATTCCATTATGTGTTATTCCATTGCTTGGCGGGATAGGAGGGAAATGACAATATGTGGAATAACATATAATGGAATTTTACGTTGATCCATAGTTTGACAGCATTACTGCCTCCATGGCAAAGTGTGGAACAACGTATAATTTGTGTTATACACTATTCCAACTTGGTGGCTTTAATGGATCGGAATACGTCAACGAGTCAAAACAAGTATAATTTGTGTTATACACTATTCCAACTTGTGACGTAAAGATCGGAATACGTCAACGAGTGGAACAACGTATAATCTTCAGAGTATATTTTACTTTCGAATTAGACACAGATCCATGTGGCACAGTATTGTACGCATGGCAAAATGTGGAATAACATATAAATTTTGTTATATCTTATTCCGAAGTAAAGTGTTATTATTTTAGAACGTAAGAAAGTGGAACAACCTATAATATTTCAAGTGTTGAACTCTATCGGGTATACGATGTTCTGGCATGAAGTATTAGGTAATACAAAATAGGTTACATGGTGGAAAACCCTATACTGTTTTGAGTATATGTTGTTCCATCTTTGAGCACTATTATTCATAATGTACTTAATGTAACTTCCTGGAATAAAGTATACTGTTTCGAGTACCTATGTTGTTCCATCTTTAGACGGGCGATTCGGCGGATTTTTTTAGTACTCACACATACATGCACAGTCACAGAATAAGTGTAGTTTGAATTGAAATTGTAGAATACGTTCGCTGCGCTCACATGTCAAATCAAAATTAATTATTTAATTATCCGCAGAAATTTTAAAGTGATGATAAATTTGTCATGTTGAGTGTAATTGAAATAATTTTTCCCAGACATTGAAAATATATAAATATATGTAAAATTATAAATGACAAAAATTGGAATTGTAAATACACTTTGCTTTGCTTCAATATCACATTATTTAAACTTGAACTGAACACGAAAAGCAGCCTGTGAAATATCTGTCACCGTTATTAACCATAAATTATTTGATAATTAGGCATACACTACAGGTTTAAAAACATTTTAAAACCAAAATAAAAGCGAGCAGGCTGGTTTTAGGCAAAGAAGAAGGTCATTAGGGAAGAGGGGGAAAGGAAAGTTCTGTATAGGTTATCAAGTCCATGATGACTTAAATTTGTAAATGTAGGCATAATAAAACAGAGAAGACCTAGTTTATCACCACATAAAGAGAGGCATTAATTGTTCAGGTTTTCACGTAAAAAACATTTTATGAGTAATGCTGTACACATAAATTTCTTGAAGAAACAACGTTTTTTTCCAATTTAAAAAAAGGTTTGGCTATGAGCCATTGAATAATTTACAAAACATAATTTAATTAATGAGTATTCATACTTTGTTTATTCAAGGATGATTTTCTTTAAAAATGTATTTAATTTCGTATGGATTGCATAAGTTTAATTTCAAGGGGAAATTTGCATTAAGTTCCAGATATCAGTAATAGTATCTGCAATATATAGATATTTGTCGAAAAAAGATATGAACGTTAATTTAAGGTTTTTAAAGTTAATCGTTCAATATCTATTGAGGTCAAAGTTTGACCTTTTAAATTTCCCGTACATTTATTTTGAAAGGGCCCTGCCTACGTCACCGGCCTTCATGACGAATACGGCCGCCTATAAGATAAACAACGAAATTCCCTCCTTTTACCAAAGTTTTTGGTTCATACAACAATGGCTAACAATAAACAACAATTGATGTCCTTTTCCAAGTTTTATAATCAGCATTGTGTTTTTACTTATTATTATCAAGTAAAATGCGGTTAAAGCTTACGTTGTGATATTACTACATGTATAAAATAAAATATTAAGCATATTAAAAACAAACTAGATGTCAAAATATGCTTCCACAGTCAAGATAATCCCCCGAAAGCGTGTAAATTGAAATATCGTTACGTGATTGGTTGACTGGTATCATGAAGGCCCGGTGACGTATGACCCGTTTTTTCCCGCCAAAATATGAAGGAAACTTTCACCCTTATTTTATAAATGAAAATATTCTCAAAATCAAGAAAAGAAGATATTTTTGTTTAAAGGAAGGTGGCCTTTACCCAGTAGAACCATAAAATAATGTTATGAAAATTCCCTATTACCTACAAAACAATTTGTTTTCATTCTTTGCAAAATTTATATAATATGTTTGTAGTTTAATATTTGTGTAACTGAACTGTAACTAAAAGCTTAATTGAATGGGCCAGGTCAATAAGTGCCCAAGTTACAAAAAATGCGCAAATGAGTTAGGACCGCCCTTCTATTCTCCATGCATAGGGGCATCATATTAATGCCCAAAAAACAAACCCCAAATTCGAGCAGTTATAAGCCATTTACCAGGCGATGAAAACTTTGGCTCAGGCCCAAAGACTGACCAAGTACGTGTTACTTGGTCATTTCTTTCCATGAGGTGGCGATCATTGGGCTGCTTATGTAGATATTAACAACATAAGGAATCCTCCTCCTCTCCTAGTCTTATTTTATATTGTTATACAAATAATTTAACATAAAAAAATATATTTTTTAGTAAAATTAAAAAAAAATATATATTTTGGGTAAATTTAAAAATATATATGTACACATATATTTTTATTTTTTTAAATTTTTTTTTCAATTGGCGTGATTTGTTTATTGATATGTGGCTGCAAAGGGGTTTAATGGAAAAAGGCTTAAAAAATGTTTTATTCCTTAAATTAAAAAAGTTAATGCAAGAAAAGCCCAAGTGACAACCTCAAGTCAATAACTAACCAAGTAAAAAAAAGTTCCCGATTTTTTTTCCAGGAAAAGTAAAGTCTAAAAAAAAAATCCTTTAAATTGTATTGTTAGGTATCTTAAAGTTAAGTGGTGTGCAATTTTGCATGCTTTTAAATTAAAAATTGGCTGCGTTATCTAGTTTTATCGATTTATCTCAGAATGTGGTCTGTGTAACTTGGTCAGTTATTGACTTGGCCCATTCAATTGGCAGTGAAACATTTTACAGTTGCTTTCGTGTTCAGATTGTGTTTAAATATATTGTGATATTGAAGCAAGTGTATATTTTACAACGACGACGACGTGAGAAACTACTTTGTCTTCTTTCGTGCGTTTAAAAAGTTCAATATACGAGTGTTGGTTAACCCTCGCATTAATTAGTCTACTAAATTGACGTAATGTATTGATTTTCATTACCCCAAAATTTTGTTGTTATAGGCTACCAGAGTATTAGACTATACAAGTACTTATAATTTAATTACTCGTGGAAAACCTACCCAGGGGGCAAAGGCATGCCACTCTTCATGTGTCTAACCAGGTATTTTGAGCTTGGATAACTGTGAAGAGATTTCCAAAGTCGGTTTTAAAAGGACTTAAATAAATAAATTCGTTTATAGAGTCTATACCAACTCCAGCCACAGAACTGATTTTTCAGTGGGGGACCCTAAAAATTTAAGGCCGACCCCAAGCCAACTCTGTAGGGGCCAAAACCATCGACAGAGCGAAACAATGACAATCCCTTGGATTCGCGTCAACGACCGAAGAAATCATAAAAGAAACTTTCAGTGAAACTTGCCTGTAGCGAGATTCGAACCCAAGACCCTCTTAATCGGAGTCTCGCGCTTTTCAATGACAATTTTCAGCTTCGATGATGAATAGAGAAACTATTCACCCCCACCCACACAAAATCACACATTGGACTGATAAATAATCCTTGGGTAAAAAAATATATAAATAAACAAAAGAGGACATTCTTTCAAAAACTTAGCTGCTTCTTCACTGAATAGAAAGCCTACAGTAGTCAAAAAACATCCTCAACCTGATGGTTCATCATGTCATTGTACCTTTTGTGTCACCATCATCGCAGATTATTTGGTGATGTGGGCGAATGGGCATTGACAGTGGATTAGTTAGTTGACAAAGGTTTTACTTGTTAAGAATAGGTGGACACAGCAGAACTCTATTATACTTTGTGGCGACAGAGCAAGTAACAACTTGGGCTTGAACAGGGAAAAGGCAAACATTTACTGCATAAATAGGATCTCTACTAACAATTTTTTTAACAATAAACCTGTGTCCAGGCAATATGTAGTTTTTCTGTTTGATCATGCCTTCGTGTATATGAATGATGAAGGTGATGTCTTCTTTATATGTTGCTACAGTTTCTGAGAAGATACTTTTGCAATTTGATTAAAACCGATACTCCAATTGCGATGAAATTACCTACCTGTCAACACTGTACAACCTTTGAGTATGGAACCTTAGCTAGAGACGTCACCCCCATGTTAAATATTGTACCAACAATTTCTGTCTCACTCATCGAGTTCATCTCTGCACTGCTACGAGCGCTACGAGAGTTTCACTAGCTCGTGGCTACGCATGAAGTTAGTACGTGCACCCATAGAGGTCGCCACACAATTTCAATAGTGTCGACTTAGGCCTAGATGGATTACACTTGGAGTCGATAAAGGTAGTTGGCGCGTCACGCGGTTAGGCGCGTGGTTTAACAAGGTAACTTGTTTGCTGTGTTTTATTATGATTTCATTAATTATATTAGGTAAATATTCATTAAAGCGGACGTTAAAAAAAAAAAACTACAAAACCTTTAACGTTTCTATCAATTAATATAAAGGACTTTATACGGAGTTTGTTTTATATTTAATTGTCATCATCCATAAACAAATGAAACCTAGAAATCCTATAACGTTTCTATTTAAAATATAAAGGACTTTCACCCGAAATATTAAATATTATTTTTGCCATTCATAAAACCAAAAAACCAACAAAACCTTTGACGTTTCCAACAAAACCTTTT